>JAMXBD010001783.1:0-292642 GCA_024138025.1 Combretum micranthum
GCTCAAACCTATCGTATAAATCTAATTAGCATCTAAAATCAAAATTTTAAGATTAATCCAAGTAAGTCAAACTTTACCCTCACCATTTAACAGTAGATTCAAAGTCACAAAGTAATTACAAAGTCGAACAATAGCAAAAGAGACCCAGTTATACTTCACCACATGTTAACAAGTATATAAACTTTTTAACCACTTCTCCAAGCACAATAATATAAAGTGAAAGTAATTGCATCCGTTTTTCCCTTGAAATTTCTCCTTCATTTTAAATCTCTTCAAATTTCTTTTTATAACCTTCAAAGGGATTTCCTTTGGACGGGTGTAGCCCGTATCTTTTCAGCTCTTATTATTTGTTCAAAGCTCATATAATGAACTTTTGCATTTCCTTCCTTCTCGTTATAGTGAGTTCATTGAGTCGGCATATCCCGGGCTCATCACCCAAGTAACCAGGTTTTAAAGGGACCCCATCAAACTCTCCCTCACTATGACATTCAAGTTCAGAATACTCATAACTCAATTGCTTGAGTCATTGGAGTAAAGGCCCTTTTTTTTTCATGGGTATATTTGAATGCTAATTACATTTCTTTTTTCTAAAGATCAAAGAGGTTATTCATAAAGGATCACCAAGTGATAAACATCATATGCTCTTTCACAAAATATTAGGAGGCTCAAAATTTTTGAAAAGAAAATATACAAATCAACAAGCTTAAAAACATAACCGTTTAACTTTCAACTAAGGACTTCAATCCACTTCTAAACTCAAATTCCATTACTAAATAGCAAGTAAGATTACCCCACCTAGATTTTATCTAAAATTTTAACTAAGTATACCAACTACAAAATAGGTGAGTAAGGTATTATGTAAGTCGCTTTTACTTTAATTTGAATGCTAATTCAAATAATTTTAAAGAGTATATTTTCAAGATTTATCTTAACTCAATTCATATTCAACTGCTAAGCACATTTGCAAACTTGTAAGTGGGGGAATTTTGATTTAAAAACTTGTTCAATAATTCAAATTCATCATCAATATAATATGATCAATCAAGTACATGCAAAATCTATCAAGACCCAAATATATTCCTTTCAGAATACCCCTTCCCCATACTTAATTGAGACAGTGTCCCAATGTCTCACAATGCAATGCAAACTAGGAAAAGAAGAAATAAAGGAATAAAGATAAGAACTTCCCCATGTGAAAGCAGTTTCCAGGAATAATAGCTGACTGCAGCACCATCAGAAGTAAAGGTTTGAACCCTAAACAAAATTGAGCCAGCTTGACCTAAAAAGAAAATCAAAACAAAAAGAAAAAGTTAACCTATCCTAAACATCCATCATCAACATTAGAAATCAGCAGCAAAAGAGTCTTCCCACAAGGGGATCTCAATAAGAACAGACCATCAGATCAGAAAGTCTAAAAGAAAACAAAAGAATATCAAATCAGATCAAATCCAGCGAGGGTACATCACTTATCCCCCTCCTCATCATCATCTGCATCATCATCGTCATCCTCATCATCATCTTCATCCTCCTCTGCATCATCTTCTGTATTCTCATCATCCTCATTGTCATCAGTTTCCTCCTCATTACCGGAAGTAGCAACCGCTTCATCTTCAGAAGTCAACTGCTCAGCAACAATCGGAGCTTTCCTTTCCTTTGATACACCCTAGGCTGTGGAGTTTCCTCAGAAATAGTCCTCTAGGTGAGGACTCATAAGTCGAAGATTCCTAGGCGGTGGGGAAAAACACCAGCAAGTGTCTGGAGAAAACTCCAAACGGCTTTCCTAAATTTCTTATTCTTTAACCTTTCTTTCTCATGCCGTCTTTCTGCCTCTTCGAACTCCTGTCTAGATAGTAGCACATCAGAACCACCAAGTGATCCCCAAGAGAGCCAGCTGGATCGCTCGTGGTAGGTCGAGGAGGTGTAGTATACTCTCTAGAAGAACTCTGCCCCATATGTATCTTCTTAAGTCCCCAATGTCTGAAGGGGCCATCCAAAACAGGTTTAATATCAACCTTAACATCATAGGTGACGGGTCCTTCCAAATCTCCATCCCATGAGCAGCTTAGTGATGTAACCTCCACAAATATCCCCTTTGTCCGGGTCAGTAGCTTGCGAATGAGAAAAGTGCTAACTCAATACCAACATTGATCTTGCGTCTCTTATCATGCTATATAAATAGCTCAGCTCAAAGTTATTCACCACTCCATTACTACTCTTTCTAGCACAATCGTGAGAGAAAATGTGGTGAATAATCTTGAAATCACACTTACCATGGCAGACGCTTTAGATCTAGATGGCTCATACCGAATAGCACAATCACACAGCTCCTGCCAGTAATCTTGAGGCTCCATTGTTCGGGGTAGATCCACTGGTAAAGAATGAAACTCAGATGATGTAATTTCCTCTTGAGTGTACAGACCCATATACTGGCAAATTGAGCTAAAGAAATCTTGTGCACTTTCCCAAAAGCTTGAAATGACAAAACATCCTCATCGATTGACCTATCATCCTCCTCTTCATGTCTTAAAGTGGATAGCACCTCCAAAGTAATACTCCTATAAGCAGCAGTCCGAATAGCAAACAGTTGTTCCCATGGTCCCAAAGACAAAAGCTCATGGATCTGTTGCTCCTTGCCATACTCAGCAAGCATGGGCCAATTTACGTACTTGTGAGCTCCAAAAGGCTTCTTGTCCAACCTAATTCTCCTAGCTTTGCTCTACAATTGATCAGACAATAGTAGACTAGTCTTTTTAGCTTGTGAGACCTTTCTTTTCTTTGAAGGTGGTGTTGAAGTAGATTGAGAGGATTTAGACTTCTTGTTTACTTCTTTCGTTCTTGCCATCCTACATGAAAAAGAGAGAACAAATTTGAGTATATATAAGAGATACAAGAACTCAAACTTATAGCACAAGAAGTCATATAAATCATGAGAAGTAACATTAAGAACATGGAGACAAAGTGGAACAAGTGTGTGAAAGTTGTATAGAAACTATGTATACACTAGTCATTGTAACACGACTAGTGTAGGGGTATGTACAACAAAAAAAAATGTAAAATTTAAAATCAACACGAACGCGGGAAAATCACTCGTGTAAGAACTCGTGTTGAGAATCATGGTTGTCACTAAAACAATAAACCAACTTCAATCACAAAAATTTCAACCAATTTTCCTTCAAATCCCAATTTTCGCACAAAACAAACCCTAGAATTACGATTAGATGATATAGCAAGAATTTCTCCAAATTAACATGTGCATTGTATATTAGAATGATCTAATTGCACTAAAAACACAAAAGCCCCAATTTTCTTGCCAATAAAAAATCTCACATGAACCCTAGAATTGCGATTTGTGCGTGAAAACCATGCATGATTAGAGCAAAGGAAAATAACTAGCACTTCAAAGATGATCAACAACAACACGATACACCATCAATATAATCACACTTCACCCAAATTCATCTCAACTTCGCAAAGCTCCAAAACTCCACAACTTTCGCATGCTAATGAACTAAAAGAAACTTAATGAGGAATAGGAAGAAATTGATTACATACCTTCGTTGATGATGATGATATCCCCGATCGTGAGTCCTATAGTGTGATGGTGTGGTTGTGTAAGGGAGTGAGAGGAGTGTAGTGTGTTGTGTAGAGTGGGAAAGAGAAATGGGAAGATAAATACCAGCGTGCCGTGAAATGCAAGGACTCGACGTACACGACCCGAGATACACGGGTCGTGTAGGATGACTCGTGACTCCTCAGTAGCAATGTAAACATACAGCTCTCCTACACGAGTCGTGTAGAACGACTCGTGACTCCACAGGTTGCTTATTTTCGTACACTGCCTCCTACACGAGTCGTGTAGAACGACTCATGACTCCACAGCTCGCTTGATCTTGAACACAGTGTACACGAGTCATGTAGATGACTCATGACTTACAGTAGCTACGCAAACATACACTACCCTAATACACGAGTAGTGTAGAACGACTCATGAAAGCACAGTAGCTAGAATTCATACACTACTCTAGTACACTGGTCGTGTAAACGACTCATGAAGGCACAGTAGCTAGAATTCATACACTACTCTAGTACACTGGTCGTGTACTATGGTAGTGTACACTGGGAGTCAAATTTTTTTTTTTTTCAAGATCAAATCCTAAGTGTCAAAGGTTTAAAATAATGCATATGATAGAATACTTACCTAGAACACTTAGCAATTTGAAATCCTCCTCTTTACCTTCCTTGGTTGTGATTTTCCCCACACTTAGCATGAAAACTCAAGTGTCTCTTCGACTATGGCTCAACAATCTGCAAAATCGGGATGTTAGGATAGAAAAGCTAGAAAAAGAAAAACTTACCTATCAAAGTCAGACATGGGTTGCCTCCCATGAAGCGCTGTTGTTTAACGTCGTTGGCTCGACGTTCTCAAGCTCTTCAAAGCTAATTATCTGGTGGATGGAGTTTAAACTCCTCCCGGTCCTCGTTTTCTGCTCTCTCCTCCAAGTACAATTTGACTCTTTGGCCATTCACCTTAAACGTGCCTTGCTCAGGATGCTCCAATTCCACAGCACCATGTGGAAAAATTTGCTTTACCAGAAAAGGCCCGGACCATCTCGATTTCAACTTGCCCGGGAAAAGCTTCAACCGGGAGTTAAATAAAAGCACTTGATCCCCTACCTTGAACTTCTTTGGATGACGAATGTGTGCATCATGAAATCGTTTCGCTTTTCCTTGTAAAGTTTCATATTTTCATATGCAGTCATCCTCCATTCATCTAATTCATTCAACTGAAATTTTCTTTTGAGTCCCGAAGAACTTAAATCAAAGTTCACTTGCTTGATTGCCCAATACGCCTTATGTTCAATTTCCACCGGAAGGTGGCACGCTTTCCCATACACCAATCTATAGGGAGTCGTCCCCAAAGGTGTTTTGTAAGCAGTCCTGTACGCCACAAGGCATCATCGAGTTTCTCCGCCCAATCTCTTCTGTGATGACTAACCGTCTTTTCAAGGATCCTCTTCAACTCTCGATTTGACACTTCAACTTGACCGCTTGTCTGAGGATGGTAAGGTGTGGCAATTCGATGAGTAACCCCATATCTCCTCAAAACTTTTTCTAATTGAGAGTTACAGAAATGTGTTCCTCTGTCACTAATAATAGCCCTAGGAAATCCAAACCTTGAAAACAGCTTTTTCAAGAATTTACATACTACCCGGGCATCATTGGTGGGTAAAGCTTGAGCTTCCACCCACTTAGAAACATAGTCCACTGCCACTAGTATGTATTTATTCCCGAAAGATGTGGGAAGCGGTCCAACAAAATCAATGCCCCAAAGATCAAATACTTCACATGCCAAGATATAATTCTGAGGCATTTCATCCCGTCTAGATGTATTTCCTATTCTCTGGCATCTATCACAAGAAAGAACAAAACGGTGAGCATCTTTAAAAATTGAAGGCCAATAAAAACCTACCTCCATAACTTTATGCGCTGTCCGGTTGGCACTATAATGTCCCCCAGTAGGGCCTGAATGGCAGTCAAATAGAATCTTCCAACCTTCCTCATGAGTCACACATCGTCTTATGATTGATCTGCACAAACCCTGAAAAGAAAAGGATCCTCCCAGTAATAATGTTTTAAATCAGAGAAAAACTTCTTTTTAGCATGGCGATCCAAATCATCAGGGAGAATTCCTGCAGCAAGATAGTTAGCAATATCAACAAACCATGGTAATTTAGTACTCAAACGCTCACAAACTGCAAGAAGTCTTTCTTCAGGAAATTGTCATCAATGTCTTCCTCATCAGGGTCACTTAATTCGGATTTTCCAACCTTGACAAATGATCTGCAGCTAAGTTTTCTGCTCCCTTTTTATCACGGATCTCTAAGTCAAATTCTTGTAAAAGCAAAATCCATCGGATCAACCTAGGTTTAGCATCAGTTTTGGACAAGAAACTTCAAAGCAGAATGATCTGTATACACAACAACTTTAGATAAAACAAGATAAGATCGAAATTTGTCGAAAGCAAATACTACCGCCAATAATTCTTTCTGTTGTGGTATAGTTCTCCTGAGCACTGTTGAGCGTCTTACTGGCGTAGTATATTGGTCGGAAATGCTTCTCACGTCTTTGTCCAAGGACAGCACCCACAGCAAAGTCACTCGCATCACACATTAGTTCAAATGGAAGGTTCCAATCAGGAACTATCATGATCGGAGCGTTGTCAACTTTGCCTTCAAAAGATTGAAAGCATCAAGGCATTCTTGGTCAAAATCAAAGGCAGCATCCTTCTCCAATAGCCTTGTCATGGGGAGCTATTTGGAGAAGTCCTTAATGAATCGTCGATAAAAACCGGCATGTCCAAGAAAACTTCTAATGGCCTTCACTGAAGTTGGAGGTGGAAGTTGTTCAATGACTTCAATCTTTGCTCGATCACTTCAATCCCTTTCTCCGAAACCTTGTGCCCAAGCACAATACCTTCCTTGCACATAAAATGGCATTTTTCCCAATTAAGTACCAGGTTGGTTTCTTCACAACGGATCAAAACCTTCTCCAAGTTAGCCAAGCATTCACCAAATGAATTCCAAAGACCGAGAAATCATCCATAAATACTTCCATAATTTTTCCACCAAATCATCAAAGATTGCTAACATGCACCGCTGAAATGTAGCCGGTGCATTACAAAGCCCAAAGGGCATCCTCCTATAGGCATAAGTGCCATAGGGACAGGTGAATGTTGTTTTCTCTTGATCCTCTGGAGCTATAGGTATTTGGAAGTACCCGGACATCCCATCAAGATAACAATAGTACATATGTCCGGCAAGCCTCTCTAACATCTGATCTACAAATGGCAGCGGGAAATGGTCCTTTCTGGTGGCTTCATTTAGTCTTCTATAGTCTATGCAAACTCGCCATCCAGTTACAGTTCTCATTGGAATGAGTTCATTTTTCTCATTTGGGACCACAGTCATCCCTCCTTTCTTGGGTACCACTTGTGTTGGACTAACCCAAGAACTATCAGATATAGGATATATCATCCCAGCATCAAGTAGCTTTATAACTTCCTTCTTAACCACATCCTTCATATTCGGGTTTAGCCTTCTTTGGGGTTGAACAACAGGCTTGTAACCTTCTTCTAACAAAATTTTATGAGTACAGAAGGATGGATTAACACCTTTATCAGAGATCTTCCAAGCAATTGCTCGCTTGTGTGCTTTTAGGATCGAAATTAGTTGCTCTTTCTGTTCATCTGATAAGTCTGAAGCAATGATCACTGGCAGCTTAGAATCCTTCTCCAAGAAGCATACTCAAGAAAATTTGGTAGCTGCTTCAATTCAAGCACGGTGGCTTCAATCGAAGGTTTCAGTCGTGCTTCATTGTTCTTCTTCAATTCTTCAAACCCATTCTGAGGTATGAATTGCTCTGTAGCATCCAATCCTGCTATAATAGCTCTTACTCGGGCTCGTCGTCTTTCTTTTCATTGAGTCAAACTCAATTCCATTTCATCTCTGCTTAGAATTTCTTCAATGTGATCAGACACTGAGGAATCCACAACATCAATTGAATAACAGGAGTCAGCAGATCCCATCGGATGTTTTAATGCTGCAGAAACTGTTACCACCAATTCTTCATCCCCAACTCTAAGTGTAAGCTTCCCTTCCTCAACATCTATCACTGCTCTTGCTGTGGCTAAGAAAGGTCTTCCCAAAATCAAGGGTATATCCCTATCTTCATCCATGTCAAGTATCACAAAATCTACAGGATAAATGAAGTTTCCAACTTTCACTAGAACGTCTTCAATAATTCCTTGGAATTTTTACAGAACGATCAGCCAACTGAAGACTCATGCGAGTGGGGCGGGGTTCAGTTAAGCCCTCAAGGCCTAGTTTCTTGAAAAAGGAGTAAGGCATGAGATTAATACTTGCCCCAAGATCAGCCAATGCTTTATCAACAGATAATTCCCCCACAACACATGGAATAGTGAAACTTCCAGGATCTTTCAACTTTGGAGGTAACTTATTCTGAATAATCGAGGAGCAATTTGCTCCTACTTCAATTGTAGAGACATCCTCCAACTTCCTCTTGTTAGACAAAAGTTCTTTAAGGAACTTAGCGTATCTGGGCATTTGAGAAAGAGCTTCCACAAATGGAAGATTAATGTGAAGCTGCTTGAACAGATCCAAGAATTTGTCAAACTGTTCTTTATCCTTTTTCTGATGAAGACGAGCAGGATATGGTATTTTAGGTACATACTCTTTAACTGCTTGAGGTTGTTTCTTTTCTGGCTCATGTGCCCTTCTCAGAATTCTCATTCATGTTAACTTCCTTCTCCACATTTTGCTCAGGCTCCTCCTCACTTCTGCTCGGAACTTCTTTACCACTTCTCAAATTAATGGCTTGCACCTGTTCCTTAGGATTAGGCTCGTATTCCCAGGAAGAGATCCTGGCTGTCTTTCTGAAAGCAGTTTCGCCATTTGGCCAATTTGTTGCTCCAAAGTGTGAATAGAAGCTTCTTGATTTCGATGACGTGCATCAGAACTCTGATAAACTGTGTTAGAAGTTCTTCCACATTTGGCTTCTTCTCAGGTGGTGGAAGAGCAGGAAGTTGTTGATGCGTTGGTAATTGTTGCTGCGCTTATGAAACCCAGGTGGAAAATTGGATCTTTGTGCATTCTGGTTGCTCCAAGAAAAATTTGGATGATCTCTCCAACCTCGATTATATGTATTGCTATAGGGATTATAGTTCCGGTTCCTCTGTCGAATTTGTTCACAAAATTCGCTCCCTCCATGCTTGAGCTAACACCAGGAACATAAGAATCTCCCATAGGAAAATCTGAAAAACCCGTAGGAAAATTGCATTGAGGTGAAGCATCCATATTTGGCATATGACTTGGCCTGCATTTGACATAGGTTGCATTCTACTCATTTGAGCTGTAAGTGATGCAACTTGTGCTTGAAGTTGAGCAACTGCTGCTGACTCATGATTGGCAGTTACTTGCCTCGGTTTATTTTTACTATGCCAACAAATGTGTTTCTTGCCATATCTTCTATCAGATCATATGCCTCAGGAGCGCTTTTCTTCATTAGACTTCCACCAGCCACTGCATCAATCATAATCTTCAATTGATCACCAAGGGAAGAATAGAAAATTCTAACCAGATCATGAAGAGAAATTCCATGGTGAGGACAACGCCTAAGGATTTCCTTGAACCTCTCCCAAACTCATAGAGTGATTCACCCTCATACTGACGAAAGGAGAGTATATCATTTCTCAATTGTATTGTCTTGCTTGGTGGGAAAAATTGCTCCAAAAATTTCCGTGCCACTTGATCCCAATTGGTTAGGGAATGAGGGGTAGTGAATTTAACCAGTTGCTTGCCTTATCCCTAAGAGAAAAAGGGAATAGTCTAAGGCGTATTGCATCATCGGATACCCCATTACTCTTAACGGTGGCACATATCTGTAGAAATCTTGACAAATCGTGTGGATTTTCAGAAGCTCCTCCTCCAAATTGATTTACCTGCACCATCTGAATTAGAGCAGGCTTCAGCTCAAAATTATTCGCTTGTATTGCAGGCCATGCAATAGGTGGAGCGACTCCTTCAACAGTGGGCATAAAAAGTCCCACATGGGTCTATGCACTTCATTTCCAGCAACTTGAAGTGGATTATCTTCATTCCCACCAACTTGATTTGGATCACGTTCATTTCCTTGTCCTTCCATGGTTTCCAAAGTCTCTAGATTGGCTCTTCTTTCTCTTTGCCTCCTGTGAAATGTCCGGTCTATTTCAGGGTCAAATTCAAAATTCTCCGATGAAGAACTACTTGTCATAAACTGCAAGAGATGAAAATGGATTAGTATTTTTTTTTAAAATAGAAGAAGAGAAAATAAAAAAAAATGACTAAATTAGCAGCTAATAAGGCTTTCCTAATATTGCTAGATCCCCAACGGCGCCAAAACTTTTGATGTGTGTATGATCACCAAGTATAAATTTATAATCCAATTAATTCAAATCCACACAAGGCAGCGCACCTATCTTGTAGTATAAATTAACTCGGATGTCGTCCTAAAGATCTATGGGCAATTACTAGTAATACCCTTTCACTACTATCTAGTCTAAATTATCAAAAGATTGTATTAACCCTAATGACTTAATTATGCTAATAATTGACAAACCCTAATTATAGAATATGAAGCTTTCCTTAATTTAATTCAATTCACAACAATGCCCCTAGTTTTGATCCACCCTAACCCTTAATACTTATGATAAAATTAACTGATGAAAAATCAAATCTTGAACTGCAGGGTTTCTAAATTAAACCAATTACTTCTTCAAGTCAATTGATTCCTAATTTTACATGAGAAAATGGGAATCTCTTCCTTCACTCACGCCAATGTAAAATTGCATAAAACTCACAAACCCTAAATAAAGATTTAATCTTTATAGCAGAAATTCGAAGCCTCCCTATGTCTAGGTGAAACATGCAAATTTATCATTCATAAGATCTATCCTATTAGTTGAAATCTCTTTCTAACTAATAAGAATCAAACAAGCAATAATCCTGGCCAGAAAATTATCACAAGACAATTAAATCACATGAATGAATTCAAGATCAAAACTTTTCATCAATTGATAACAATTCAGAACATGAGTTAGGGTTTCACAAAACCTAGGGCATACAAATCTACTCTTCCATATGATAAACAACAGAACAATAGATCTAGAAGAGTTTAAATAATCATAATACAAAAACCCCTTTGAAACAATTGTTGTGATTCCGGATGTTTGTGCCGTCAATTCTTCTTGAAAAGCTCTCCAAAAGACGAACTTAGGGTTAGAATGATATCTGACTCTCTCTCTCTCAAACAATGAAAGAAGGCTGTATTTATACAAAATTGCATACACGGGTACCCACACGACCGTGTAGCTCGGGGCGTGTACAACATAATTCCAGCGCATTTTCCTTTGTTGTCATGTGTACACTACTCATCCTACACTACCCGTAGCTGGGTCGTGTACATTGAAAAAGCTGATTTTTCTTCAAGTTTATCCTCCAAATCTACACTAGTAGTGTATGACCAGTAACTTCATCTAGGCTCCATAATCCTTCAATAACTTGGTTTCTTTCATGATGAATCTCTTAAAAAGCTTCATTGTTCCATAATCATCCCTGAAACAAGTAATTAACCCAATAAAAGTTCTTTCCTTTAATGACTTACTCAAATAGCATATAAAAATGCTCAATAATGCACAAAATGAGGGTCTCAGGACACTTATCATCATGGTATCATGAATTCATTTATTTATAAAGTCATAGCATAATTATTTTTGAATTTAAGGCGATCAAGGATTTCATACAAATCAAATGTTACACTAAAACAAACATTTAAAAACAATTTCCGCTCCGATATTCTTAAAATTTTTTCAAAGAATTATTTTACATACATATCGATTGATCTTTTCCTAATTCTAATGCAACTAATTTACAAGCACAACAAGTATAGCATTTAATGGAAATAAACTCAAGATGCCATGTCGACTATTCCCCTATGCGGATGAGTCATTCACAACACTCCACTTAATCGTAATAATCTTCGGGGTAAAGGAATCCTTCCTCGGGGTCACCTAGCCAAAGAAAATACCCACAATGAGTATTCCTTGATGATTTTCTTGAAATTTGACAAAACAATGTCAAAAGAACGTTAAAGTTCGTATAAAGGAATGTTCCAACTTAAAATGGCCATAACTTGGTCATTTTAACTCGGAATCGCACATATAATATACCGATTTCTACCTACTCGAAAAGATCTACCCATTTCCAAAATTATTTCCATCAAACAAAGCCATATAGCTTCCGAAACAGTGGCGACAAAATTCACCACGGATTTTCCTAGTAAAAACAACTTTGGTTCAAGAAATTAAATTTGTTTGATAAATACTTAATTATCTATATAGTTGAAAAATTCTCTTTTATGACTACTTAGCTCATATTCATTCATGCTCAAGTGTTTTGCTGTCCATTTATTTTACTTAAGTAAAACCATGTCGGTTTTGGAGTTGTTTTAGGAAAATAAGAATTTCATGTTTGTCAACTCCTTGAAATAGCTATTTTGTTTCTTTTTATTTTACAAAAAGTTTTATATTGGCTTATGCATATATATCCAAATAAATTTTTTCTTCCTTCTAAGTTTTCTACACTAATACTATTTAGAGTTTTTAGAAAATACCCTATTATCCTTATTCACTTTTCTTGTACAAATTCCTTTGTCTATTTGTTTTAAAAAAAAAATCTTTATTTGAAAATTCCTCATTCTTTCCTCATATCTTATGTTTTTCATAGAATCATCCATGCATAGAAATTTGTTTTCTTTTATAAAAACAATGTAGAACAATATATGACTTAAGAACTTTTTATAGTAAAAGTAGTTTCTAAAATCTTAATGGTTTCTTTTTGTAACTTGAAAAAAAATAATTTTATTTTTGTTTTCAAACCATAGATTTTCTTCTTTACATAAACTTATTTCTATGTGTCAAAAATCTCTTTTTGTCAGTTTATGTTTAGAACTTGAAACTTTGGACAACAATTTAAATGAACATGAACTATGAGAAAATAATAGCAAATAACATAAGTAATTAAGTCAAGTATTGGAGTCTTAGCTTTTTCAAGCCTCCTGGGACTAAGAAGTAGACTAGTCCCAAAAAAAAAAGAAAGAAAGAAAGAAAGAAAAACTTGTTTTGACTTGATGAGGACAAGTCTAAGACTAGAGGACTAGTCTTAAAATAACAAGGAATAAGTAAATAATTGCAAGGAATTAATAAATAAATTGCAAAGGAAAGTAATAAATTGCATTGCATAAAAAGTAAATAAATTGCAAGCGAGCTTATATGCTCTAAAGAATAGTATATATATATAGATAATATATTTAGATATAGTAGCAATAATATGAACAAAAATAATAATATGAAAATAAATAGATTTTCATGAACAAGAACAATACATGAACATAATGTAGCTTCCATAACTTGTAGTCTTTGGAAACTCACACTATGGTCATGTAAAGTTACATGAATGAAGAAGAAGAAAATGAAATAAGGTAGTTACCTAAAGAAGACTTTGGTATGGTTATGTGGTTATGGGTTTTAGTTGTTGGTAGAGGTTGTTGTGAAATCATTTTGAGAGAATTTTGGGATGGTATTTTGAGAGATTTTTGAGAGGAGAAATTGAGAGAGTTTTGGTAAGAATTTGTAGGTAGGGAATGTGTGAAAGAAGTGAAGAGGAAGGGGGTATTTATAGAAAAAATGTGAAGTGAATTTTGTGTGATTAAAATAAAAAAAAAAATAAAAGAATTGAGGGGTGTAGAGGGGAGGGGGGCGCGGCCATGTGAGATAGAGGGGAGAGAGATTTTATTTTATTTTATTTTATTTTATTTTTGTTAAATAAAAGATGTAACATGTAAGGTAGATGTGAAATAAAGTTATGGGAAAGGTAAAAAAGTAAAAATTATAGGTTATGGAGTGTGTAAGAGTAGGTGTAAGAAAAAGTAGAGATAAAAGAATAGTATAGAATAGTAATGAATAGTGTAATGTAAGATAGATATGATTAATAAAGTACCGGTAGCAAGAAAATGCTAGTATAATGCAATATCTGTTATTTTTACTTACCGAAAAATTACGAAACTGATATTTTTGGAAAACTTATATTTTTACAAGTCTAATGGTGTATTCGGAATTTTTTACTATTCCGGGCTCCCAGACACGTTTTTCTAGAACTGTGTCCGATCGGGTTCGAAGGACACCGAAATTCGCAAAATCGATATTTTTATATAACCTATGGTTATTACGAACTATTCTAGCTAATTATCTCAACTTCGTTTTCCAGGGCCAAAGAAACGGCAATGCCGAACTTAAGTGGTTTCGGTAAACTAGGGTTTTGTTGACTTTAGAAATCTGGTTGACTTTGGTTTAAAGTTTTAAGCTAAACCGATTCCAAAAATTTAGGGGTTTACAAATAGCCGATCCGATTGAATCCCTATATACAATTCTATTTTTATCTTTTCTATATATTCTAGTGCTTTATTCTACAAGCATATACAATATAAACACATACTAGAATATATAAAGCAAGGAGATAAACTCACTTGACACCTCGTAAATTTCTAATAAAAATAATCCTCCGGAAATAGGACTTTGAAGTCTTCATTACCTAGACAAAAAAAATACCTAGAATAAGTTGTCATAATAGTATTACTTAATTTTCTAACTCTATCAATTCTATTTGTGGTAAATTTCTCAGTTACTAAGTTTAAATCTTAAAATGGCTATAACTTTCTTATTTAACTTCGATTTTCTCGTATGAGTAGTCAATTTCTACTTACTTCAAATGCTTATCCATTTTTAAGGTTATTCTAGACACTCAGGGTCATTTAAGTCTCAGAACTACAAGGGTGATGTTGCACATAAACTTATATTTAAGTTTATTTTTTATACTTTTTGCAAGTTTTATCTTAAGTACATTCTCTAATACAAGTATATAAATTATCCTTGTACTCAAACATATTAGGAACTTAATAGCAGTTTATAATACATACATGATACCAATGATGTTGCTCAAAAATAAAATTTTTCATCAAATAGCCTTTATGATAAATCAAAAGGTCCAAGTTCAATAAAATAAAACTATGAAAGCTTGAAGTGAAATTTTATTTCTTAGTACTGATAAATAGATGGTTCGAACTTAAAATAAAGTGCGGTAATTTTTTTTTATTCCTTGTAAATTTTGTTTAAATTTTCATTGGAATACTTATTTGTCAAAACATTGATTTTTCATGTGTTTTCAAGAAAAGAATTTCAAGTTATAAAATTTCTACAAGTTGATGACTATGTCTCAGCATTTTAAGAAAATAAGAAATTAATTTTTTTTTCTAAATTATTCTTTATATCAAGGATTCTCCTAAGTATTGAAAATTAATTTTTGAAAATGTTTACATAACAAAGAATTATCAACATACAAGGTTTAAGAATTTATTATAACAACATCACTATGAGCATTTACGTATATGAACATAGCGTCTAACTCAAAAATATGAACTTATCGTAATAAAAAGTTGACAAACGTAGCAATAAAAATACAAAGATAACAAAAATTAGAAACATGGAAGTCTTAGCATATAATCAAAGCTATTCGAGACTTGAAATAATCCAGTTATCTTATAAAATAAAAGAGAATGTAATAAGATGAAATAATTTAAATTGGGAGTCTTAGAATTTGAGCAAGGCTCTTTGAAACTTAGAAATGAACAAGTCCCCTCTTCGTTTTGACTTGAAAAAGGACATGCCTGAGACTTTGATTAAGGACAAGTCTCTAGAAATAAATAATTGCATAGAGTAAAAAACATGATATAAAATAAATTGCAATTGTTAGATTTGTGAGCAATATACTCTAAGATATTATATATACACATATATACACACACACTGATATACTTACATATGTAGAAAGTTAGATTAGTATATGTAGACACCCAATTTTTGCCCAATTAATTAAGGCTTAAATTTGTAATAAAAATTAGTATTATATTGAGCTCATAAAAATGAGAGAGTGAAAATAATAAAAAGAAGGAGTGAGAAATAGAGAGAAAAGAAAAGAATAAAATAGAGAAAAAAAAAGAGAATAAAAAAAGAGAGAAAATAAAAAAAGAGAGAGAATAAAAAATAGAAAGAAAAAAATCATAAAATGAGAGATAAATATATAGAAAATTATTTGAGCTCAATATAGTATATAGTTTTATTATAAATCATTTTTAAAGTTAATTAACAAAATTTTCATTAAACTCATTTTTCCAAAAGCCTTAATTAAGTAATGAGTTGGCTAAGTGATCGAGGCACAGGCCAAATGGCCTGTTGGTTGGTTAAACACATTGACCCAAATACACATCAAGCTCAAGGACCCAAGTTCAAAACCTAGCAAAGGCAAATTTTTGCCTTTTTATCATCTTATTCCTCAAAGTGACTTTTTGCCTTACCTTGCATCAATTTTAACTGACAAAACATCATTAATTGTTGAATTGATGATGCCATTGCAAAGTAGACATAGAATATGAAAGATCAGTGCACAATTCATGTGTTAAAAGCAACCCAAAGTCACAAAATTCATGTTGGAAAAATTGAAAAAAAAATGCATTTATGAAGCTTCAATTGTCCATTAATGATGATTTACAAGAATTGATGAAATTGAACGATTCATCTACCCACATTGGATGATCTGATGAAAAATATGAAAGATCAATATTAATTCATCGGTTTAAAACGAATTAAACAAATTATTGGATTAAATTCGTGCAAATGAAGAGGCAAAATCGATTGGTTTCTGAAGCAATACGAAACGTAAAATTGAGCTTGCAATCTATAAATAGAGGATACTAGGATCAAAAGGCACAACTCAATTGCAAGAAACACACACATAACAAAATCAATTCGAAATTTTCAAATTAAGGATGTAGAATTCGAAATTTTCAAATTCAAAGTTCTTGGATCAGATTTGATTCAAATTAAGTGTTTTAGGAGTATTAGAAACTTGATTTTGATGTTTTAGTGTGCTTGGATTTGCTCGAATTGATCGGATTAATCTCTGTAATTTTTTATTTTTGTTTGAAAACCTCACCGCCTGCAACCACCACGCGAACCGCCGCTTCCGGTGGATCTGAGCGTGATCCACCACGCCACTAGCTGCGGCTCCCCCACAGGCGTCGGGCCGACAACCCCTCCAGCCTCGAAGACCACCAGAAACGGCCAAGGAAGCATTCGAAACTACCGTGATCGTCTTCTTCGCTCGATCGGGTCAGATCCGACCCGAAATTTGACCCGAAAATCCGAAGTCCAACCCGCCCCTAGTCAACGGTCATCTCATATCAGACGGTCCAGATTTGATCAAGTAGATCAGACGGCCCAGATTTGATCAAGCAGATCAGACGGTCCAGATTTGATCATCCAGATCAGACGGTCCAGATTTGATCAAGCAGATCAGACGGTCCAGATTCGATCATCCAGATCAGACGGTCCAGATTCGATCATCCAGATCAGACGATCCAGATTCGATCAAGCAGATCAGACGGTCCAGATTTGATCAAGCAGATCACATGGCCCAGATTCAATCAAGCCGATCAGCGGCCCAGATTCAATCATCCAGATCAGACGGCCCAGATTTGATCAAGGTGATTAACGCCCCAGATCGAGTCAACGAGATCAGACGGCTACGATTGGTCTTCAGATCAGACGATCCAGATCGCGTCCGCTCCATCCAACGGTCCAGGTCAGTCCGCATTTATTTTATATTTTTATTATATAATTAAATTTAGAAAATAGCAAAAAATAGTAAAAAATTCATAAAAATTCATAAAAATTCAGAAAAATCCAGAAAAATCAAAATAATTATTTTTCATATAAATTTATTTTTTTTTTTATTTTTGAATATTTTTAATATGAATTTATACATAAATTGCTTTTAGGAATGTGTTTAATGCATGAAAATAATTTTAATGTATTGTAAAATATTTTGAATATGTTGTGAATTTATGTGATGATTATAAAAATAATAATAATAATAATAAAAATAAATAAAAATGACAAAATTGGATTTTCCAAAACCAATTTTTTAAATAAAAAAAATGATTTTTTGAACTCAGAAAAATATGTTTTCATAAAAATAAAAATCAATTGATTAAATCATAGGATCATCAAAAATGATTTTCATAAAAATTCAAATTTAATGAATTTAAAGTGAGAATAGTTCAAAAATATAAAATTGATCAACAAACTAAGTTCTTTTTTAAAAACTACGTTTTGTCTGATCTCGATTAGCGAGTACGTAGGCACCTGCGAGGCGACATTAAAAATGAAAAAAAATGTTTTTGTTTTTAATAATTTTGTGAATAAATATTTTGTAAATATAAGATGTTTTGTCCTAAAAAAAAAATAAAAATGTGACTTATAACATTGTTTTGTTTTGTTTGAATTTTTGAGCATATAAAGGATAGATTATAAATTTGAAATTCCAAATGTGGTAACCAATTTGGTTTTAATAGGTTAGCCCCCGAATCCATGATATCTGGTTTTAAAAGTTTGATTTTTCAAATCAAATTTTCGCAGACTAGTAGCTAAGTTAGGATCAACCGACCCATTGATCCTAGCTTTTATTTTTTCCCGATTTATATGGGTGGCGACTCTAAAAAGTTTTCAAAAATTAAAATTTCTTTTAACCCCTAGTCGAGGATTCATGTTTAAATGGGTTCGGGTTTAATGTGAATCGGGTTAGAGAATGAACCAGATTAGAAAAATCCAGGCTCGACAGTATACATAACGTAAAACGTGAACATAAAATAATATAGCATGAAACCAAGTATGATGCTTGCATTTCCATCCCTAGCACTATGCATCATGGGAATGTTTTTATGGAATATGCATGGGAGAATACTTACATGATTGTATACATAATAATAAGAAATGTGCTTAGAGTATTTACCTAAATAAAACACAAGGGAAATGTTGTGTATGTGTGTTCGGGGGAGAAAGCCAAGAGAGACTAAAGAGGGGAGGGGAGAACGACAATGGTGAGGAGAAATTGGGGAGGATTTGGAGAGTGTTTTTAGTATGAAAGAAGTGGAGAAGAAGTTATAAGAGGTAAAATGTTGAATTGTGAATGGGAAGGGGTATTTATAAAATGAAGAGAGAAGAGAAATGTGAAAGAAAAAGAAAGAGAAAGGAAGCATGTTGGGTTGGGGGTGGGCGGGGGGGGGAGGGAAGAGAGACTGAGAGGGAGAGAGAGAAGAAGAAGAAGAAGAGAAAGTAAAGAAGAAGTTATGTGATAGATTAGATGTAGGTTGTATATGAAAAATAAATTATAAGATATAGGTTAAGGTATTGTAAGAGTACGTTTGTAAAAATAGGGACAAAAGTCATTGAAATAAATAATAGTGAATAGTAATAAATAGTAATTGAAATGACAAATTGTTTACCAGTAGAGAGTAAAATACGCATATAAGTACTATAACTGATGTTTTTATGAGCTGATAAAATTTTATCTGATATTATAAAGATAATTTAATATTCTTCTAGTCATAATTGTTTGTCGGATTATTTTGCTTCGATTTACATGTTGAAGATTGGATATGAAAATTGATATAAAAAAGGTCCAGAAAGGTTAGAGTTTCGGAAACTCCTACTGTTTTAGGGTACAAACCTTATTCTCAACTTATTCTTAGGCTTCTCATCACTTATCTGACTTATCCTTTATTTTAAGGTCTTAAAATCTTTTCTGATCAAGTCTAGGGTTTCCAGGGTTAGAGTTGACTCGGTTTAACTATAGGGTTTTGATTCCGATATCGATTCTAGGATTTGTCTATAAGGTTATTGTAAAATCTAGGGGTTTATAGACCTTACTTGTCATACATCTGATAGGAAAACTAAGAAGCACTACTAGGGTGATATTCTATGCTTAATGTGGAAGATCACCTTTGAGTAGAGGAGGTGTAACTGTAGGAATTAGTGCATCATGTGGATAAGATGATGAACTTTAAGTAACTAGAGAAGATAGACCATGCCCCTAAAGGCTAAAGTGGGTACTACCATGTCCATGACCTCAACCCCTAAATAGAGAAGTGGAGTACCATGAAAAAAGAGTTACATGGGCAGATATGAGAACATCATCGTTGTGACATTTAAGCCATTTTTCTTAATTAAGTGACTTAGCATAAATTTACTTGAAAGAGAAAGGGATTAGTGAGTGTATGAGTATAGTGAATGGGGCATCATATTTGTGGAGGAGACCATGAAAAGCGTAGGTATGAGGTCAATTGAACTGAGAGGTTTATTGATAAAAGCAAGCAGATCCACTATGGGTTTAAGCATATGAAGATAGTTAAGATGGTGATGTGGGTGAAGTAAAGAGCTTGAAGTTGTTGGTTCAATTTCATTTCTCTAGCCATAAAATTTTTAAGAAAATGTCGCTTGAGAGGTCCAAATTTCATTTGCCCGAAAAATATCATGAATCTCCATAAGTATTTTAGTGGAGATTATCATAAGAACGAATGCTTGGACAGTGAGCATAGTCGAGATTAGGAATGAAAATATACTTGTTAAATTGAAGACTCCCAAGATGGAGATGACTGATAAATCTACATATTTGTGTAGATCCATATAAATAAAGAAAAATGTCATGAGATAAGACCATGGTTAGTAATTTATGGCATCAAGTTTGATAATAATGAAACTGAAAACACTAGTAGGGCAAGGGTTGGTAAACTATGTATGTGTAGGGATTTGTTTTGGAGAGATGTGTACACTTTGTATAGTGTCTGTGTAGAGAGGCTTTATTTGGGAAGTGAGTAAAAAGATTGGGGTTAGGGTTTGAATGGAGGAAGGAGAGGTGGATCAGGGTTAGAAGGAGAGTGGTCTAGTGGTAGGTTATGTTGGTAAAGTAGGGTCATTAGACATTGAGGAGAAATGTAGGTAATTTAGGTAAGGATTGTGGATTAGGTAAAGAGGACAACGATTATTGTAGTAGTAAGGAAGATAATCTAATGAAGAGAGAGAGAGAGAGAGAGTCAAATGAGTCATAGATTGTGGGCTACTGCTATTGCAATATGAAGAGAAGATGAGACCTAGTCGAATATGAATGCTAGCCAGATTTGACTATAACCAATGATGGAAATTGGTTTGAGTCATAGTATGAAAAGGGAATAAGATGATAGTGAATGGTATCTAAATAAACAAACTTTTAGTTAATCCCGATACTCCTATACCACGTAAAATTACTGAAAATATGGAATTGTATTGATTTGGAGCTGATTATTACATAATAATTTAGTGTAATCACAGAGGTTGTTCATTTACATGAAGAAAAATAAACCATGAAAGAAAAGAGATAAATTAAACCTATCTAAATATAAACCATATATAATAAGCAGGGAAGACACAACTTTGTTAGGCCCTGGAGCTTTGATCTTTCATAGTACATTTGGTTTGAATGCAAAGTATCACTATAAAAGTTCAAACAAAAAGAAGCTAATCAACCATAGTAAGGGAAGACTTTACAACTATTTTTTTTTAAATTTTAATCTTAAAATTTTAGAGTGACCATGTCCTTGCGATATGTGTAAAAGGAACTTTAATAAAAGACATATATATATTTAGAACTAATAAAGAATAGAGTATTGTTTATAATAATAATAATAAAGATTGAGTTATTAAAAGTCTACCGACAAAATTAAATAAACACCCCTTAGCCATTGATTGCATTACTATCTACTCCTCGTTTAATGATGTTGCTCTGCCTCCTATTTCTTTATGCATATATTCAATCTACATGTCTTGTATTCTCTTCACTAAACCCAACACTTTTTTTCTCACTTTCAAATAACATTGTTAGTTTTTTTCTTTTTCTTTTTTTTTCTCCTACATGTTTGCTTTATTTATTGTAACAATATTCATCAATTTCATGTTTATTTTATTTTACAAGTTAGTCTTTTGAATATGTAAAGAGATAAGTGCTCTTGTCATTAATATTTATTAGTGAAAGTACATTTTTGATTCTCAATCCTTCATTATTTTTTTATTTAGTCCTAATCATTTTTCTTTTCTTTTTTTATTTCAATCCTCAATGTTTACAAAAGCTAACAACGAATCATTTTTTTTTAACACCATAAACTTTTTTATTAGTTTTGGACAAATGAGGAATTTAAGGAACTTTAGAATTAGAATATCAAAACATGTTTTGTAGTTTGCTGAGTCTATCCGTCAAACCATGCATAATGATTTAAGGAGATGAAATTGCAATCAATTAAACTACAAAACAAAATGGTCTTCCATTTCAAGCAAAATCATAGTACATGTGCTTAAAAAAGAAAAATCAACATCTTCACATTCTCATTTGTGTTCTTATTTAATATATGTTACTGATGCGAAAATATTGAATGTAAGTAATATTATTTTATGTGTTTACCTAGCCATAACTTTTAGCTTTGTGTCAAATAGGGATACTTAAACAGTTAATTATGTTAAGAAAATAAATCATTTGTTAATTTTTGCAAGTATTGAGAACTTAGATAGAAAAAATAAATAAATAAAGGATGAGGACTTAAATTAAAAATTGTAAAATATTGAGAACTAAGAATATATTTTTCTTTATTTATTATTGTTTCCATTTCTTTAAATACCATTGTATTTGTAAATATAATGATTTTAGTAATGTATATATACATATATATATTACTAATAATTTATTAGCTATTTCTTCTTTTTTTTTTTCCAGCTACGTATAATATATACACTTGTATTTACCCTAGGATAAGCCAGAAGAGACAAAATCGTGGGACTGGATTAAATGGACAAAGAAAGATTTTACTTGAAGAGATAAAAGATTAACAAATAATCAAATATTGGCCAGTGAAAAACTACCTTTTACTAAAATGCAATCAAGAAATATATGTTAATTAACCTAAATTTAAAATAATGTGTAGTTTCCTTTTTTCTTAGTTATTGTTGTGTGTTTAATTTTTTGTCCAAAGTTTGTTTCATATTTTTAGTGACACATCATCTAAAGTTCCTTATTACTTGATATATATATATATATATATATAAGGTTAGTTCCCTAGAGCCATATGTTTCACACAATAGAGTCGCAATAGTCATAAAAATAAAAGCTTTTATTTTTATTTTATTTTTCCAAAATATATTCACCTGATATGTAATTTATAGGTCAAATCCAAGTGCGCCAACAGTTTCTCTCATCCATAGTGAATGCAGTCTAAGGAATAGATCACATCCCCAATTTCTCTCTTAAAGAACTTACAAATGTCCAAAAACAGCACTACATTGAAAAAAAAAAATAGAAAAAAAGGGACAATTGACACCTCGAAAATTCCCTGTTTGGATATATTTATATATATAAAGATAAAAGAGGATGATGAAAGATTAAGAAGTAGGACAATGAAAGGCTAATTTTTATGAGCCGTGTTTTTTAAACATGGATTAGAGTCATGTTGCATCATAATTATATAAATAGAAAATACTGATAGGTTTATAAACCAACTAATGATTGATTCAATAATTAGTTTTAATGGCTAATTGGCATTGTAATATATTATTAGCAAACTATCCTATAAAACTAGAACATTCACTAGGTTGGACTGACTTGGACTAATCAAGTCATGAGGCTAGTAAGGCTAAGTCTCGAGCAGACCCAGTCAAGAACAGGCTGGGTTAGTTTCCAATTTATTATCGGTTTATGAGCCGAGTCACAACCTGTTGAATATGCCTTTTTACTTCTTTTTCTAAAATTTATGAATAGCTTTTAATAATAAAAAGAAATTTGTTTTAAAAAACAAAGTAAAGATGAAATTAAAACATAAATATAAAACTAAATATAATAATTTTTAACTAAATATACTATTAAGGCCAAAAAGAAAAAAAATGAATATAAAATTAGCCCTAAGAAATTCCCATTCATACAAGGAGTGTGATGTCTTTGCTATGTCTTCCATGGGTTTTTGGCTTCTATATTGTTTAGTTAGGAGTAGACTAGTTTGGACAACAATTTCCCATCTTTGTCACTTCTCAATTTATATATCTTACAAGAGTGATAAATTTTTCCTTGAGAAATTTACTACAATTTTGGCTTATTATAGGTTAATGTTAATCAGGTTTTACGAATCACTTCCACTTTAATTAATGTTATCTTAAGCTACCAAACCTCTTATCTTCAATTAATGTACTGTTAAAGAACTTCCCAACAATTAAACCATAAACCTACCATCTACCAAACAAGTTCACTTGGAAAGGGTAATAAAAAAATTAAAAAAAAAAAACTACGATCAATCAAAGAAAGGTAAATAATAATAATAATAATAATAACAATAACAATAATAATAATAATAATAAAATAATAATAATAATAATAATAAATAGATTCCTCAATTATAGAGATTTATTTCAATTAAAATAGTAAACACACGTACTGGATTTTATGGATAATGGAAAAGAAAATCTCACATTTGTAGAAAGGTTTATTTTAATAAAAAAAACAATAAACACACTCGTGCGATTTATACGGAGAAATTACATTAGAAAATAATGTTTGAGGCTAAATCAAATTGAGGATGAAACAATTTATCTAATGGTTTAAATAAGGATTATCATGCAAAGTGACACAAATCATCCTTTCTTTTCTTTTCTTTTTTTTTTTTTTTCTTTTGCTTTATTGTGACGTAATGGTAAATATTATGAGACAAACCAAGAGAGAAGGAAAAAACAAAAGAAATAAGAAGGACACCCTTGTTGGATTCGTAGGACATTGTGATTCTCCAAAGAGTACATAGAAGTTAGAACTGCTGCAAGGGGTGGCGGTAAAAAGAATAATTAACGAGCTTCAAGCCAGATGTAGCCCCTGGTCCCCCTGCTGATTTCGAGTGCCGTTTGTCTTCCCTCGTCACAAGTTGCATCGCCCGACCCGACTATGTTTTATTCGTTTACAGAAAGGCATTTTATTTTATCTTCATTTTATTGGTAAATCTCAAATTTGTTACATAAATCTTGAAATAATCAATTAAATATCCAATAAAACTTTTTATTAATAATCAATAGCATTATAACCCAATGACATTTTCCTAATCTCTTAAATGAGAAGTCCAAGTACGAATCCTTCTCTCTCCCGTTGTAATAGTAAAATAAAACTTTTATCAACATCTAGTACTGACTAGTTCTTTCATATCAGGAAAGAGAATGAATAGTATCAATGAAATGGTAGCTATAGATATAGAAAAATTGATTAAATATTGACTTGACCTTTCAAGTTTAAACACCAAATTGATTTTTTCTACTAAATTCGACATTTTTTTTCCTGTTTATTTTTGCAGGGCAGCTCAATTTCAGATATGAAATTAAAAGCTAATAAAATATAAGAGGAGATGTAGTTAAAAAACATCCCAAAATGACTTTACATACAGATCCATCCAAAGGATCAGCAAAAATAACCCACACCAACCAAAATATTTCCATCATCACCGGCTTCATTCTATATACGAAAATAAGGCTTAGGAAATACATCTTGATTTTACATGGCAAACAAGTTCCTCTCAATTCTCAATAGAAACAAACATTTCAAAGAAAAAGAAGAAGGAAAAATGGAAAATCTAACGGAACCCATTTCCCCTTCGATGTGAAAAGAAAAAAAAAAAAAAAGGAAAATATCCCTACTATATCCATGACCCCCTTAAGGATTAACCCTAATATAAACATAAACAGAAAATACCAACTGAAAATTAGAGAGGCCTATTTACTTTAATTCACTACTGGCCAGGCGGATTGATGTAGCCTGTGGCGCAGCGTGCTCGGAAGCATTGGCAAGCGCTTGCAGCATGTTCAAGATCTCTCTGGTGTCATCTAGGTAGTATTTGGCCTTGCTCGGCTTCCGTCCGACAGTGCAAGCAAACACTTCAGCAACTGGGGAAAGGGATGGACCTTCTCTTGCACTCATTATGACCAAACATCTCTTCATCCGACCGATCATCTCCTACACAGAGAACAAAATCTGGGAGCATACCTCTTTGTTGCATTATTCCTAATAGACGTTCTGCAACCAAGCCCTTGTTGACTCCCTGAAAAAGTGGGTGAAAGTGGTAAAGCAAAAATCATTTCACCGGCATTGATGCGGCTGGCAAATGATGGCTTTTTTCAGATGGCAATATAAATTTATAAGCTTCCAGATAACAAGCAATGTCTTTACACCATGCATAACTGGAATCATGATAACACAAACATTTTAATTTAATGGATTAAACTACCAGAACAAGCTATGAGACATGCGTTTACAGGCGACATAAATAGACTAGAAGCACGTCACCACATAGAATCCGATCATCTTTGGACAGTAATTCCAAAAAAAATAAAAATATAGAATTGCACAAGAAAGCAAAGAGATCTGGAACATACCTGAGGCTTCACCTCACAATGTGTTGGCCACTCTTCACAGAAACTGGTTCATTTGCAAGAACGCTTTCTAGGTGATCCAGAAGCTCTTTAGCCTGGCATGAACCAAACTCGGATCAGCATGCTGATAATTCCAGACAATGGCACTCTCTTTGGTCTCAATTGTAGATCCATCAGTTGTTTCCATATAGAGTCTCATTACTGGCTCTGCTGTCTGCTTCCAGTCAAAGTCTGGCACAGTAACGCAATTCTCCCAATTCGCATCTTTGTTTACCCTGGTAAACAGTTAAAACCGTCTTGTTCAGCTTAAAGTTGTCGCATTACAATTACAAAGAAAAATATCGCATTGGCTGTTGACAGTAATGATTAAACTCAAGCTGAATCACAGGAAAAATCTTGCCTACTGGCTACTGTTCCATAGTGCTTATATATTTACTTTTTTTAATCGTTTTGCTCTCTTTATGTTTCCTACAGACATGATACATATGTATACACACAAAAAAACACCAGTTATGGCTCTTCCAAGTATTCTGTAACACCTTCAGGTTCCAACAACTTCATTGAAATGGCATGGTCAAGTTAAAGATAAATAGAACTACAGACAATGAAAAGAGAGACTTACCTGACATAATAGCCATGCTCAGCAGCAATCCCGAGATTATGGCATGATGAGAACCACTCGCTAAGTGTATCTTTTCCTTTCCCACTCACAAGGAAGACAACATTTTTGGGGTCTCTAGACAAACTATTCAAGATCTGAACTGTCTCAGGATTAGGAGTTTCA
Organism: Combretum micranthum; assembly: GCA_024138025.1. Lineage (NCBI taxonomy): Eukaryota > Viridiplantae > Streptophyta > Magnoliopsida > Myrtales > Combretaceae > Combretum > Combretum micranthum. The sequence goes on from JAMXBD010001783.1 coordinate 26,760, forward strand.
AAAATGGAAGTTGGCAATGCCATGGTACCATCATAATCCAAGAGGATAGCTCGGTTTTTCGTTCTCTTATAAGCTGAAACTATGTGCTCAACCGACAGCTTCCTGAAATTGGGATCCAAAGCAATTACACGGAATCCTAAGCCAAAACCAATTTCCCAGCATCTCCTCCGTGCATGTTCTCGACATGCTCTTTCAAGATCCTGCAGGAAGCTATGAGCCCAGTATGCAACATCATGAGTACTCACATATTTATAGTGCTTGTCATGTCGTACTTGTTTTTCTGGCTCAGGGACCGAAAGGGCAGAATCCATTGCTTCTGCAACAGCATCAATATTCCAAGGATTGACCCGAATCGCGCCACTCAATGATGGAGAGCACCCAACAAATTCAGATACTACAAGCATGCTCTTCTTTGGAGCGGATTCTGTAAGTCCTAAGATCTCGTCAAGCTTCTCATTTCCCTCACGAGAAATTATATATTCATACGGAATAAGATTCATGCCATCCCTTACTGCAGTAACTAGACAACACTCTGCTATAACATAATAAGCTATTCGTTCAAAAAATTGGAGGGAGGTATCAATTAAAACCACCGGTTTGTATCCTTGCCTTCCAAATGTTGCATTGATTCTACTAACCGTTGCATAAGTTTCAGATTGTACTTCTTGCACATCCTTCCACGTCCTCTTGCAGGATTTGCAATTTGAACCAAGAACCTTACCCTTCTCTCAGAGTGTTGCAGAAGTAGTTGCTCCATAGCCAATAGCTTTAGACTGATTCCTTTAAAATATCCATGTCATCAACCCCAAGCATAACAGTTTATCTCTAAAATGGTCTTGCAATTGAGCTACCATAGACACGGTTTCAGGAAGATTTAGCACAGTTTGGAGCTGGCGCAGATGAATACCAACAGGGAGAATTTTAATGCTTACAGTGCGACCATAATACTCTAGCCCTATATAGCCTCGTTTGGATTGATAAGAAAGACCAAGCATTCGACTACAACAAGATAGAAAGTGTCTTGCATAGTCAAAAGTATGGAAGCCTATAAGGTCAGAATTCAGAAGGGCCCTCAAAAGGTCATCTCTTACAGGAAGAGTCCTATAAATCTCCGATGATGGAAATGGACTGTGAAGAAAAAATCCAAGCTTCACCCTATTAAATCTCTTTCTTAAAAATGTTGGCAAAACCATCAAATGATAGTCGTGGACCCATACATAATCATCCTCAGGGTTTATTACTTCCATCACTTTATCTGCAAAGATCTTATTTACAGATACGTAAGCCTGCCAAAGAGAACGATCAAACCGGCCACCAAGATCTGGTGATAGGGGAAGCATGTAGTGAAACAAAGGCCAAAGCTGTTGCTTACAGAACCCATGATAGTACCTACTAGATAGATCAGGAGAGATGAAAGCAGGGACACATTTGAATCCGTCTAGCAAAATTTGGGCTACATCATCTTGCTCTTTAGGATCAACTTCTTCTTTTAAGCAACCAACATAGATAACATCCATTTCCTCTCCAAAGCCGTGCTTGAGTTGAAACAAAAGTGAGTCCTCATCCCAAGTAAAATCCCACTCTCCATTGTCCTTCTATGAGCTTTTAGAGGAAGTTGGTTGCCAACAATGATTATTTTTTCTTGTGACACGGATGAAGGAGCATCAGACCCAATACTGTTGCAATTATCATCATCTAGCTCCGTTAGTGCTCCAGTAACGGTGGCTACTCGAGAAAACCTCCGCCTTTCACGGCCAGGAGACGGAGATCCACCAGAAGCAAGCTCTAGAAGATTGGAAAAAGACCTTGAAGCCATTGCAATTATGTAAGACTTAGTCCTTCCTCCAAGAGACTAATACGTTTGCCACTAATTCTTGAACAGCAGAAGGTACTGTTTGATTTTTCTTTCACCAACACTCTCTCTGAAGCACTACATATCACCATTAGAAAAACAGTCAGAAGAAAAAAACACTAAAGCACAACCAATAGGATAGCAGGACATAAAATTCCAGAAGAGCAATTAAACCGGATACATAAGTGTCACAGATAATTTGCATCTTCAGAATGAAATTTACAATCTGAAATGTAAACAATACTCAATGGAATTAGAAGGTTCTACTAAAATACAGAAAATTATTTCCTTTCTATCTCGCATATACACATTAGCCACCACCACCCATCGCCGTTGCTAACAAGCGCTACCGGCTCTCTCATGCAGTCAGTCTCACCATCATTCACTAGTATTAGTTAAAATTACAAAGGTAAAATTTGATGACTAATATGTAAATCCTTAATTATGAATGTATTCAAAACTTTTTCCTTAAACAAATGCACCCTAGGTTGTCGATGAAGGTGCAATATCCACACAGAAGCATTACTTCACCGATCACACAGGAAGTCAGAAAGCCATCATAAATCTAGTAGATCTCTCCCAATCAGCAAAAAAACTATACCACCAAATGGAAGCAGAAGAAACATGTCAACAAAACACCCATATGAATTATCATGTAACACAAAACCAAGCTCAATCCATGCACCTGAAATGAACTCTGAATCAAAAACAGTATTAGATGGAACTACAAAACATACACATAAGATCTTCAAGGTTCAAACTTACCATATAATTTGATAGTACTATAATAAGATCAAAATGTAAAAGTAACCCAGTTCTTTTTAACAAATAATCAGAGATGGGTAAGTGCAGGGTGTCTGTCAAGGATCAAACTTTACAAGTGAAAGCAAGCAACATGGATTATAAAACAGGGGGCGTGGGGAATTCAACATAACTTGGAAAAAAAAAAAAAGGTTTCATTAACCATGAAACACAATGGAAGTAGACAAAATAAACATCATAAAAAGACAAAGCTTATATTAGGTTCAGTGTCTCCAGTAAGTGAAAAGAACAAGACAAGAACAGTAAGAAGAAGGAGAAGGACGAGAAGAAGAACAAGAAGAAGAGAAGAAAGTTTTTAACAGACCTTTGAAGGTGGACAGAGAGAGAGGGGAAGTGGGTGTTTGGGATATTTAATTGGAAGGACAAAAGATTCCTGCTTTATTTCATTTCTTTCTTCTTCATGTTTATGTGAGTGCTTGTTTAACTTTGAGAAAGTGGCATTGAGAGGACAATTTGCAAGGTTTATTGGTATTCAGTAAAAAAAATTAAAATAAAATAAATATTTGTTTTTCTTTTCTTAAAAAGTATTTTGATTTTCAGACTGCTATTAGGCTGTCTACTTTTTAGTTTTTAGCACTTCATACAAAAGCCTTACAGTGTGTTTGGCAATTTTTCTTTTCTAAGTAAAAAAAAATGGTAGGAAGCTGAGGGAAATGAAGAATTAAAAAAAAATTTAAATAAACTGCAATTTTTATATTGGAAAATAAATTAGCATCATGTAAAATTACTTTTAATTTTATTTCCTATGAACATTGGTAGAGGTAGTTTTTATTATTGCTTTTATATTCATCAATATATACAAAGTATCATCTAATTTAAAAAAAAAAGGTTAGTTGTAAAAAGATAAATTGTAAAGTGAAAATATTTCTTTTATTTATTTATTTATTTTTCTATCCAGAACCTTTCGTTTATTTCAATCACTTTTGTTATATAATAAATAAGCTACGTCATATTTATATATTTAAATTTTTAAATCAGGTAGTTATAACCTTAATCTTAATATGGTATCAAAATAAGAGGTTAATAGTTTCAATCTCTACACATTTTTTATAATCCAATTAAAATTAACTCGTACTCATAAATGAGTGAGAGTATTATATAATAAATATAATAATATTAAACTTTCAAATTAGATAGTTATAGCACTAATCCTAGCACATTTTACAAAAGATATAGTTTATTTTGATTTATTTTATTCCTTTCCGCTTCCTTCATCCTCCATCCTATAAACAGTATTAGATTTGGTTTGATACATTCTGTACGTTGTGAGACTGAACAGAAATTCGGTCATGTAAACCGTAGGGGTGGGCAAAAAAAAAAAAAAATCGACCGAACCGTGAACCGAGCCGAACCGAACCGAAAATTTGGTTTTTTCAATTCAGTTCGGTTCGAAGATAGAGATTCGGTTCGCGGTTCGGTTCATAATTTCAAACCGAACCGAACCGTCTTACTAATTAAAAAAAAAATCCTGTTCAGCATTCACTTTGTGAAGCTGATTAGAAGGTAATTATGAAGCCCTGATCCGGTCCATCATACATGTACCCATACGTCTACAGTGTGATCATTAGTGGGCTAAATGATCATACATGAATTGGCAATTCATAAGATGAGGAGTAACATTGCATCTTCCCCTGTGCATAAGGACTTTCGACATTTTTGAAGCTTACAAGGAAGATTTTTTTCACTTCCTTGACGAATAACAGCAAATGGGACCAGGAAGAGCATATAACGGAAGATATAAGAAGAGAAACAAGTAATGATAGTCGATTAGACATTGAAATAATCGGAAAAAGGATTGGAAGACTCAGCTTTTCCGTTGAAGAAAGAAAGAAACTACACATGCCACGGAAGACTAGAATCAAATTAAAATAATGGGTTCAAATCGAGGCTAAATAGCTGTGGTAGAAAAATTAAAGATATAGATGGAAAGGAAGGGAGAATTTCCGAATTTTATTGTATCCGCTGTGAGTGTGAGGTGTCTGGGACAAAACATCCTGATTTAAATTTCTTTATGTTTAATCTACATCATTAACAGCATACCTATTTAGTTTCATGTTTATGATGTTGGTTCACTTTGTTTCTATATCTTATCAGGTATGCTATATGCTGTGATTTGAGAAGTCACGCAGCTATTGAACGTCTTCGCAGGTCGGTATTCATATGTTGCTTTGTACTATTTCCATCAAATTTCCTTTGTTTTCACCTCCCTTGCTTTTTGGATGTTAAGAATTGTCTCTTTGGTGTACTTATTTACCCTGCAGGATCAAGGGCATTGAAGATTCCAAGGTTGAGAATGTTACCATGTTTTTTGTTTTGTCTGCTCCATAGCCTTTCATGTTTAAGTAATGGATTCTAGACTTGTAAAACTGCCAACAGAATTTACTTTTATTTCTTCACCTTTTTTTTTTTTTTCTCTCTTTAATTGTACTAGTCTTTTGCATTTTCACTCTATCCAACATAGATGGCCAGTAAATATGGATGAACATCCGATATTAGTGACATTGGCAATGGAGTTTAGTTATGTTATTATTTGAAACTGAAATGCTACAATCACCCATGAATACTTGATCACACGGGTCTTAAGACAAAAGGGGACAATTATACTGAATTATGCACTACAGTCAACTTTCAATTTTCACCATCCGCATTGATGTAGCAAGTTCTTTGTACACGACGTTGAAATGAGAAAGGAGCAAGTTCTCATTTTTTTTTTTATATGGTTCGAACCGTATATCGAACCGTATCGAACCGTTTTTTTTTAGGTTCGAAAAATTAGTGAACCGAACCGTAAAGTTAGGTTCGTTTTTATAAAAATAACCGAACCGTTATTTTAGGTTCAATTAGGTTCGAGTGGCAAATCGGACCGAACCATACCGTGCCCACCCCTAGTAAACCGTGATCGAATGTAAGGGAATGTTTTTTTTTTCTTTTTTTTTTAAATTTTATAAAGCCACTCTGTTAACATTTACAAAGTATCCAAAAAGAATTATACAGAATTTTTAAACACCTCCAAAGGAAAAAAAAAAAAAACCTTTTTATTTTATATTTTAAGAGCTTTTTCAGTATTTTAACAGTTTTTTTCTTTTTGTTACTCATTTTTTCTATGTTATTTTAACAGGTTTCCTTTTTTTTTTAAGCGTATTTCAACAAACTTAAAATGAGCCATAGGATCTGTTTGGAATATCTGATTTTTATTTATATCTTAAATGTATGTGGTCTATTTAATGTTTTTATGAAAAAAATATCTATTTTTTATTTATATCCATTTTTTACAAACAGTCTGTTTAAAAATGATAAAAATAAGATGGCAAGCAGGAAAAGAAAAAAGATCAACCATACAAACCCATAACAAACTTTTCCATTTTATTTTTTTTTTACATTTTTTTTATTCAAACATAAACTTTCTCTCATATTATTTACTTTCCTTCTTCTCTTTTTATTTCCTTCCTTTATTGACAATTTTTTGGTGGCCTTATGTTGTGCTTGACAGGAATTTTAAAAGTAGAAATTGGTGGAAATGGGAGGAAAGGAAAAGCGTGGAAATAAAAATGAGTGAATATGAAAATAAGCGAAAAGTTGATTTTATGTTTGGTAATTACAAAAGAAATGAAAACAAATAAAAAAATATAGTTTTTTTTTAACTTTTCAAATAACTAGGAGAAAAAAGAATTTGATAGTACTGTTTACGATTTCCATAGCTTTCTTCCCAGATTTGGAGAGAAAAGGAGGAGGCACGTTTTCTTTCAATTTCCATAGTTTTCCAACGTTTTTTGGTGGATTTCCACCATACCCAAATGCAGTTTTTCCGCCACTTTCCTCCGCTTTTGCGGCTCTCCTTCGGCTCGTTCCGTTGCTGCCAAACACAGAGTTAGTTACCATTTATATTTTCTAATATAAATTAAGCAATTCATTAAATTTATGTTCATAGAAGGACAAAATAAAAATATTTAGAATCTTCTATATAATAATGCTTAAGCACTCTTTTAAGTTCTTTTATTCTTTTATAATTATATTTTAATGAATAAATAAGTCTAATCTATGGAAATACTTATATAGACCAAATATCATAAAATTTTATAAATTGCACACAAATTATAAAATATCTCGTTTGATTTCTCACATTATAATAGTCTTTAATGATAGTGTTATTATAACTATCGAAAAATATATAATATATATTAAATTAGTAACATGTGACAAGATTTTATTTTATTTTTTCCATTTTATCACTCAAATTTTCAATATTCATGTCATACGAATTCATTAATAGCATATAATTATCAGTAAGATTTTAATAAGTAAATAGTTTTTCAATAACTATGCACTATTATCATAATTGACCAAAACAATATTAATGCTTATTCAATGTTTAACTAGACACATGAAGCGTTAATACAATAAATCTTTATCCAACCGTAAACCGTGAGTTTGATACCGTCGTATATGATCAAATTTAAGGAGGAAATGGGAAGTGTAGGAATTTAAAAGGTAAAGTTAGGCCGGAAAATGGATATAGAAAAAAAAAATTGCAAAAGTCATTCTTTTAAGATTTAGAAAGTACCAGAAAAGAAAGTTATGCAAAATTTTTATATACTTTAAGATTAAAAAAAAAGATAAGTTTATTTTAACTTTTAAGGGCTTTTTCAATATTTTAACAAACTTAAAAACTATATATAAACATTTCTTTTATATCTTTTTTTTTTCATTCTTTTATTATTATCCAAACATAAACTTTCTTTCATGTTCTTTTCTTTATTTCTATTTCTTTCCTTCTTTTTTTTTTTTCTGTTTCTATTAGACTATTTCCCTTCTTCATTTCAGACATATCGTTAACAAAAATTGTATTTGTGGCCTGTACTTGCAGTCGCTCTTTATATTTGCCAATGTCCATTAAGTAATTCATAAAATCATAAGCTGTATATATAGACGAAAAAAGCTTTTTATTTTATTTAGTATCTTCAATAATATTGCTCAGGTAGCACTCTTTAAGTTTCCCTTTCTTTCTTTTTTTTTTCAATTTATTAAGTTTTAATGTACAATTTGGAAAACACTCATGTTATCAACAAAATACCATAAATTGGTTATAAAACCGTATAACATGTGTTATATTGAAAACATGGCAAGTTATAAACCGCATAACTTATATTGTTATATTAATAACACAAAATAAGCAAACAAATTGTATAATATATATTATAAAAAAACTGATATTTAGAAATATAAATTCTATGATACAAGGCTAGTATGGTAAATTATGTTTTTATAGATAGAATCTGTGATAAAGATTTTACGATAAAAATTTATATCTAAAAATAAAAATTTTATCTCTAAATTTTATATTTTCTTATAGTAATATTATATATTAATAACGCATGGCTTGTGTGTGAGAAAAGATTCAATAGATGTTACACGCCACGTGTAATATACACGTGGTGTGTAACTTCCAATAAAATTTCAACACATAAATATACAGGTGGTGATTATTTTAAAAATTACTCACTACATTATCCATGTGCTAGTATATAATTAAGAATTACACACTATGTGTAATATACACCCAATATTTTTCCTTGTGTGGATACGCGGGTAGTGCACTTTGTCCTTTCTTCTAGTAGCAATATATTATACATTAATAACGCATGGCATGTGTGGATACACAGGACAGAGCACACTTTATCATTTCCATACGCAAATGAATACGCAACATGACAAAGGATGCCACCACTTGTCAAGACATGATAAAAGTAAGATTTCATAATTTCCATGTAGAAATAAATACGTAACGTGACAGAGGTTGTCACCACTTGTTAGGACATGAAAGGGTTATTGTTTTTTTTCTTTTTTGCTTTTTTTATACAAATGTCCATTAATTATATAATAAATTTTTAAATGCCGTAGTTTGTATTGGATAATGTTGTATTTAATATCTAAATTTATTTTATCAATTTTTGAATTAGCTAAAATTTTTAATTTTAATACAAAATTGGAATTTTTCCTTTTTTCTATTCTCCATCATCTTAGATAGCTTTTTTTTTTTTTTTTTTACCAATTAGTACATTAAAATTTCTTCTTTTTTTTTTTTTTTTTGCATTTAGATAAAAGCACAACTCAAATGTAAGTGCAAACTTTTATAATTTGCTCAAAATACCATCTAGAAAATGGAGGGTAATGAAAGATAGCTCGAGTACTAAAATAGTAAATAATTAATTAAAATTGATTAACATAAGAACTGACAATCCATGGATAAAAAAATTACTTAAAAATTAGTCACAATCTAGGTGTTATAATGACGCGTTATTATCCTTTAATACATGTAACAAAACATAGCTACTAGGATCCCTTATTCATTAATTATTGAACATTCGATAAAACCAAAGACAACAATAACTTTTATAAGTTCAATTACACGTTACATACAAAAAGTAAGTATACAAAATGAGGAAATTGTCTCATTATCCACCCACCAAAATGAAAGTTACACAATTACAAGTTTTATAAAAAGGAAAAAAAAAATAAATTTTGAAAAAACATAAACACCTCACTTTTTGAAAATGTTACAATTTCCTTCGTACTTTTGTGTAGGTCACACAATACTTTATAATATAATCTATGACATAGAAATATTGAGTTGGCAATAAAATAAAATATTTATTGATTTTCATGTTATTCAAACTTAATTAACAAGTATTAAATAGGAAAAAAAAGACTAGCTTATTAAAATATATTAAAATAAATCCAACACGAATAATAAACTAACAAATATATGTACACATATATATCTTTCATGACTAGAAAACTAAGATTCGTGGTAGGATCAAATCAATTCCAATTTTTAGACAAATCATCCATGTTCTTTTCCATTGTGATTTCCTTTCTCCGTATTTTATTTAAATTCACTAAATTTTTACAAATATTTATATATTAATTTATGTGTATATTTTATGTGTTACTAATAGATCCCGAGGTTTAACAATTCTACACAATTTCTTTTTTATGTAAATGATTCATGTTGTGTTTGTTCTTCATGTTAATTTTTTCCATGAGTCGTGAAAATGGAAAAATAAAATAATAATGATAATAATATCATCTTTCTACCTTGATATTTTTTCTACCTCTTTTGTAGGATTTCTTTTATCTATTTAGCTTATGGAGGTTGTAATTCATTTTAGTTTTTATATGTTAAAAGTAATATGATGTTACTATCTTTTTTTTAATTGACAAGTTTAAAATAGCATAGAAATTGATAATTGTTTATTTTGCTTCCATGTCAACTAAATATTTCCACATCATATGCCAATTAATTAAGTTTAGTGGGACCTAAACAAAAAGTAGGGAGGAAATTGTAGCATTTTTAAAAAGTGGAGTGTCCATGTTTTTTTAAAAGTTTATTGGGATGGTTGATGTAATTTTTCTATATAAAATAATTAGTAAAATACGAATAAAATTGCATCTAATACACATACATATTCACTTGCACATAAATGGCATGCCGTTCATATGGTTTATGTTATAGATGTGATTTTCCTTTAGATAGCTAAATCACACTTACCAAATGCGATTCGGTGATATATTGTACTATTACTGAATCGCATCTTGTTTATGCAATTTACTTGTTAAAATAATATAACATATAGTAGATATGATTTTGCATTAGTAGTTTGGCAAGTAAAATTACATAATTTGTATTTAGATAGATTTTGTTTCTAAGATTGGTAAACATGTGTTTCATCCTTTATAAAATAGTGAAAATTTGATATAAGGGAGATGTTTGCATCTTGTATTTAATAGTAAAGTTGCTCATCATCAAATTACTGAATTGAATAGAACGAAATCAAACCAAATTGGTAAATGTGGTTCTTTTACACTTTAGTGCAATTCATTATTTGGTATAAAAAGCTTTAAAGTGGCTCATGGTTTGATTTGCAAGTTGAATCGAATGGAACCAAACTATTAGAACCTAAACCTAATTGCTTCTAATTAAATAATAAAAAAAGTTATTTTGAAAACTTATTGATAGTTTGTTATTAACTCTATTTATCCTTTTTCTCTTTTTTTTTTTTTTTTTGTTTTCTCTTGCCTAACTCTCAATACTTTAAGTCTACTCTTTTTCCCTCACCTTTGTTCTTATCTCTTAAGTAGACTCACACGCCTAATCATTTGTTGAGTGGTTGTCGCTTTAGTACCACGATAATAGTGGCTCAATCAAGTGACTATGTAGTTCCGGTGACTTATATGACTTAATGAATGCCATGACTAGGTTTGATAGATGGGATTTAGCAAAATGGTGGTTTAGTATTGTGAAAAGGATGATTGAGTTCAATTTTGGGTTTGTATGTCATGCAAAGTCTAGCAGCTGTAAGTTAGTAGTTGAGCTTTAGTGACCATTGATGGTTTGTATCCAATGAGTGGTTTTTGGCAACTCACATCTAGGGTTAGTTAGAAGATAGAGATGGTGATGGCTAGTAATCGTTACTTGTTTCAAAGTCATGATTCAAAGGTTGATGGAGCAGGCAATGGTGTTGGTTTCAATATGGGCTTTGATGGAGAAGGGCAGCAGTGACCATAGTTTGACGTTTGGGTCAGCGATTGTGCTACAAACAACATACGACATAAGAAGATATCGGATTAGTTAAATGACTATGTATCATAAATAGTCATAGATCTAGAATTCAGGAATAGTTACAACAGGTTATAGTTTTGTAAAAAATAAGAGTCAGAGTTATTGTAAACCCTTGAAATTTTGGTTAATTTTAAGCTTAATCCTAGAATTAAAAGTTAACCGAAAACCCTAAAAGTCAACAAAAGACTATAACAAACCCTAGAGTTTGGATTCGACAATCCCGTGTTTTTTAACCCTAAATAACGGAATTGAAATAATTATGGATAATGATTCGTAATAATATAAGAAAGTGTAAAAATATCATATTCGCTAATTTTTAGTATATTTCAGATCCAAACGAGATCAGCTCTTGAAAAGCGTGTCCTTAGGATCGAAATAGTAAAAATATTCTTATGACAACGTTAGGTCTAAAATAATACAAGGATTCCAAAAATATCAGTTTCGTAATTTTTTTGTAGTTAAAAATAACAGATATCACATTTATACGTATATTTTCTTTACTATCGATACATTATTAGTTTTGTTTACTATTTATTATCATATACTACTATTCATATATCTCTACTTTACCTTATAACCTATTCTTACTACCTATCTACCTATTTTTCTACTTTTTACATTTTCACAACACCTTCACATCAACCATACTTCACCTCTTAATTACATTTTATTACAAAACAACAAATAAAATAATTTTCTCTCTCCCTCTCTCTATGAATTGATGCCATCCCTCTCTTTCTACCTCTATTTTTTTCTTTTTTAATTTATTTTATTATATCTAACTTTCCTCCATCTTCAACTACAAATACCCCATCTCCCTCCACTTCTTTCACACCTTCATTTCATATAACAAAACTCTTCCAAAATCACTCTACAAACTCTCTCCACAAAATTCTTCACTACCAAAACTCTCTTTCACCAATTCCACATAAAAATCCTTCTCTGTATACAAACTATCTACCACATACCACTAACCACATAAACCTACACTCATTATCTTCTTCCTACCACAAGAATACTTTAGGTAAACTTCTATCATTATTTATTTATCCATGTTATGTAACTTAACATGATCATGGTGTTGTTTCTTAAAACTCATATGAGTTATAGAAGCAACAACATGTTCATGTTTTGTTCTTGCATATGCCAAGAAATTCTAAATTTATTATTTTGTTATTATCATATATGTTGTTATTAATGTTATTATTATTGATTATTATGCTTCTAATCTAACTATATATATATTATATATTTATTAAGTAAATGTATATCTATTTATTTTTAGAGCCTAATGCTCACTAACATTCTCTAACTTGCTCTTATTATTGCCTTTTCTTTTCCTTTTTTTTTTTTCTTTTTGAGACTAGTCTATTCTTAGTCTCGGGTTACCTTGATGAAGATAAGGCTCCTAATACCTAACTGGGTTACCTTGATGAAGCTAAGGTTCCCAATACTTGATATTAATATTATGCTCTTACTATTTCTTATACATATCATATCTTATTATGATATATTGCTTTATTTCTCACGACTATATATTCATGTTCATGCATGAGCATATTGATATTGTCTCAATAAAGATAAAAAGGGGATTTTCTTAAATAAATGAAGATGAGAACTCCTTTCAAAAATAAACTTTTGTCACTTAAGAAATGAATTTTTATAAAACATGGGAGTCTATCTTAACAAATTTTTTCCAAAATCTAGATAAGCCCATCATAAGTATTAGTAACAATGGAACATAAGCATTTTTAACAAATGATACAAAAATAGGTTTATTACACTTATTCTTTTCAAAACTATAAAATGGAAAAGTTTTCTTTAAAAACTTACGATTTCAAATTCTTGCTTAGCAAAGGTTTAGTTAAACTTCATTATGAGAATTTCACTAACATTCTAAAATAGTAAGCGTGAGATAAGCTTTGTAAAATCATCAAGAAAGTTCTTTTCCAGAAATAAAATTTTTATAGGAATAAAATTAGTAAACAACTTAGGAAATCATTTTTATTTATTAAGATAAAATAAACTTTAGAAGAAAAAAACCTTAAAATATGTAAACTTTAATCGATCTTGATCACTATCAAGTAATGTTTAGGAGCTACCATTTTAAACTAAAGGAATCTTAAAGAGGCAAAAAATATTTTTGGACAATTTAATTAAGAGAAGGAGATATTTATTTAAAATGATTCAAAGAATTTTTCCAACAAGCTAAAGTGAAAACTTCAAAAGTTTTGGTTTTCCAACTTCTAGAATAAGTTATTTTACAAAAATCATTATTGAGACAACTTCACTAAATTCATGCATATGATATGAGTCAATATATATATATATTCGAAGGATTTTTCCAACTATACTAATATCTACATTTTGGTACAAATATTTTTTTATAAAGAAAAGTTTGCAAATTTATGTTTTGAAAGCTGGAATTTTCATGATGAATCTGTACCCTACGGTTTTAGAACCCAAATAGCTTTATATGATAAAAATAACTTTAGAAATTGATAGATCTTTTCGAATAGGTAGAAAATGGTATATAATATGTAAAATTCCGAGTTAAAATGAGTGAGATATGACCATTTTAAGTTGGAATTTCCACCTATATGAATTTTACCGCAACTAGAAAATAGACTTAGAAATTTTGACTAGAAATTTCATGGAATATTCATTTTGGATATTTTTTGTTTAGGTAATGAGGAGGAAGATGTGTACTACTCGAGGACTATTACGACTAAGGGAGTATCGTCGAATCATGGCCGAAGAAGTCTACTTCCCATTATTTTCATACTTATGTTTGTGCTTGTAACATAGTTGCACTAAACTTAAAGAAAGATAAAATTGAAGATGCATGTGTTTATAATTTTGATGAAAGAACTTTAAATATATCGACCCATGAATTGCTTATAATGAGTTGTATAATATATTAACATGTTGAAGTGCTTGAAATTGGGTGATCATTTACAAGAAATGGTAATTCAAATGGCTAGAGCTTGAATAAAAATTGAGACTTGCACTTCATTCATTGAGTCACATTACATTTACTATTATACAATTGGTGGGATAAGAGTATGATAGTAGTGGTTGACATAACCGGTAGAATTTATATGTGGCGAATAGGAGATGATAAAATTTATAAATTGATGGCGAATAGGAGCCAGTAAGAACTACATGTTTTTTATGGCAAATAGTAGCTAGTAAGAACTATAAAAATGGTTTTTAAAGTTATATTGGCTGTAATTGGCCGAAATATCTAACCCCAAATGAAGGGCTTAAATTCATTCAACATATGATTCTCGGAAGATCATATGTCTTGTATGTTCACGTGCTTGTTGCATTCCATTTGCTTGTTTAATATACTTAGTTGTTATTTTATCTTTAGTATGATTATCAGGTTTATTCTCACTAAACGCGTAAAGCTTACATCTTTATAGATATTTGTATACGCAGGAACACCTGTTCTTATACTTGAGGACTCCTCATATCTGCATAAGTTTTCTTTTGGGAGCTTTTGAAGGAAATCTATTTGAAGGACTACATTGGAATTCTTTTAAAATCTTTTGATGAAGTATTTAAGTTATGTATAAAAACTAGTAACCTTTATGAGATCCTTAGAGATTTAACGGGGGAATGCCCTTATGATTGATGTAATAGACTCTAAATTTCTTTTATGAGATGACTTTATTTCTAGATTCTAGCATGTTCAAATTTACTTGCTTAAACCATACTTCCCAAAAGTGTCTCATATTATCGTGTTGTACGCCTTACATGTAATACCAAGACTTTCGCGTGACTAAGGTAATCATTCTTAAGTTCTTATATTATGTAGAGACTGCCACGTTTAGGGTACCCTTCGGGACATGACAGTTATATCTCTAACAATTCTGTAACTAAGATAGTTATTTGTGATAAATCATTTGAAAATCTACTATAAATGTTGAAATGAAAGGAACAGGGGACATCCAGTTTACCCGCTTTGGTGTCTCATTCATGAGTGATAAGGCTAGAGCAACTCGAACAACTATTCACTTGCTAAACAAATAAATCCAATGTCAGTAGAGCAAGCCTAAGGAGAAAGGTGAAACACGACTATAAGAAGAGGACTTAGCTTGTATTCTACTAGAAGTGAGGAAGAGAGAAACGAGTGTTAGTAAGGATTTAATTAGGGGCTTACCAACTATTCATAGAAGGCCACTAACAGTTAATGCTCATCTTCTTGAGCGAGTCTCAAAGATTCTTGAAATTTTGATTTGATCTTGATTTTTCTTGGATTTGATCTTTGGATTTCTAGGTTCTTGATTTTCTTGCAACGGTACTTATAACAGAAATGAAAACAAAAGTAGAAGATCAATCGTTCAAAAAGATTCTTCACCCAAATGAAATGACAACTTAGCAAAATCTCTAATGGTATTAAGAAAGTTTACTTCAATGAATACAAGAATGGCCATAATTGATAGGAATCAGACTCAAGAAGTTTTTATTTCAGCCAATTTCAATAATGGAGTCATTATACTCCAATTTAGAGGAAAATTCATATTTTCATTAATGGATGAGAAACAACATGTATCATCATATAAGTAGCATAATCAGAATTCGCAGCATGACCATCATTAACAACATCACAAATTGTATTTATCATTTGAATTAGAGGGTATCCATCAAATAATGAGTGATACTAATTATTCATTACAATTTGTCAATTAGCTAGATATATTAAGACTCAATCAGCCATATTATGAGATATTGCAAGCTCAACCATTTCAATCACTTCTTCATCTATAGTGAACCAAATCAAGCAAGATATTCCAAGTTTTATTTCAGCCAATTTCAAATACAATGGAGTTATCATACTCCAATTTTGTTGAAGATTCATCATTTTCATTAATGGATTAGAAGCAACATGATCATCATCATCATAAGTAGCATAATCAGAATTTGCAGCATGAACCATCATTAACAACATCACAAATTGTATTTCCATCATTGAATTAGAGGGTATCCATCAAATAGTGAGTGATATTAATTGTTCATTACAATTTGTCAATTCTAGGCTAGATATATTGAGACTCAATCAGCTATTATGAGATATTGCAAGCTCAACCATTTCAATCACTTTTCATCTTAGTGAACAAAATCAGCAAGATATTCCAAGATTTTGAGTCAAGATCTAATTTTTTAGGTGTTAAAAGTGGAATTTTTATGGATTATTACCACAAATGAAAAATATTATCCAACACTTGTAATTTTTTATATGCAAGATGCAGTTACTTTATGGTACAAGTGTCTGAACAAATTCAATCATTTTAAAACATGAGATCATTTTGTTAAGATACTAATGATAAGATTTGGACCTTTTGATTATGATTGGCAAGAGGATAGATTCTATCAACAAGAACATGTGTCTATAATAGAGAAGTAGGAACCTATTATGACAATAAAAGAGGAACAACTTGTCTTTTGGATGAAATCGTTGATATTAAT
The DNA here is from genome assembly GCA_024138025.1 of Combretum micranthum. Classification (NCBI taxonomy): domain Eukaryota; kingdom Viridiplantae; phylum Streptophyta; class Magnoliopsida; order Myrtales; family Combretaceae; genus Combretum; species Combretum micranthum. The sequence goes on from JAMXBD010001783.1 coordinate 43,529, forward strand.
TAGAAAATAGTACTGCACAGTACTGGTGATGAATGTAACTTTGAGTCCATTGAAGGATCGAATTCCATGGAAATAAGACAAGTGGACTTTACTTTAATGCTTCATGATAAATTCCATACAGAACCAACAAAGATTGAAGATTTTACATTGTGGCCGGGAGATACAAAGAAGCATCTTGTTTCTTTGCCTCTTTTTCATAGACTACTACCCACATATTAATAAATATTAGTATAAGAAGCCAGCTATACCTCATAGTAGCTTTGTCATCATTGTCAATCTTGAAGCATGTTATAAGGAGCGTTCATGGTTGGAATAAGGAGAATCATGAGATAATAGATATGGGCTTACAATAGTGACAACAGTCCAACAATTGTAGATTTTCATATATGAATGTTATCTTTGTAATATATTATATTCCACAAGATAGGGCTCATAATTACAATTTTGGACTTCACAAAGTTGTTACAACCAACATACATATTGTTAGGCAGATGATACCTTGCAAAGACCTCAAATTTCATAGTCACAACAAGACAGCTTATGGTACTTATTTATTATATGTGTCAAGATTTATTCTGACAGATCAGAACAATAATTGGAACATTAGACCACCAAAATTTCAAGGATCAAAATTACAAGATGCAAAATTTTTTTTGTGCAAATTTAACCTGGGGTGAGGTACTTAGTTTTATATATGAGATGTTCCCTGTGTTGTGTGTAAGGAGACAACATGGTATTTCTGTTTTCTTATTGCTAGAGTTATACTTAGAGAATGTAGAAAGTTTTTTATAATCATTGGATTAAAAATACGAGGAATCTAGATGGAGTTTAGGTGAAGCAAATTTATTTTATGGGACATTTTATGCTCTTATGAATTCTTAAGATTGAGAAATGTCCCACAATAACTTATGTTGTTCAGAAGTGTACAGATTTCACGTTTCAGGGGTTTTGAAATATGCTATAAGGGTGTTTTTTTAGATATTGTTAACACAAACAAGATTGGAATCTACATAGTAGAAAATATTAGATATCATAGATGAAGACCACAACAACAACAAATGGTGACTCACATTTTTCAATAACAAATTTTGTTCAAACATGTTCTAAAAATTCTCAACTTTTAGGATAAGGTCATTTTCAAGAGGGAGAAAAAATGTTACAAATAACATACGACATAAAAGACATGGATTGGTTGAATGACTATGTATTATAAACAGTTATAGATCTAGGATTCAAGAATAGTTGCAACATACTATAATTTGTAACAAAAATAATAGTTAGTTTATATCTTTAACAAATCTATAACTAAGATAGCATATTTGTAACTAATTAGTTGAAAACTTTGCTATAAATGTTGAAATGAAAGAATAGGGGACATCCCATTTTTACCTACTTTGGTGTCTCATTCGTGTGTCATAAGAACTAGAGCGACTTGAACATCACATTCACCTACAAAGACAAAGCCATAACATTAGTGGAGTAAATCCTAAGAGAAAGAAAGTGAAACATAAGAGTAACAGAAGGACTTAGCTTGTATTTTGCAGCTAAGGAAGTGAGGAAGAGAGAAACAAGCGTTAGTATGGATTTAATTAGTGGTCTAACCAACTATTCATAGAAGGCCCACTAATAGATTGTTTAGGTGAAGAAGGAGAAGAATCACATTTAACATAAGCTATAGGTTCAAATTGGGATTTTGCTAAAGTATAAGTTTGCTAACTCACAATCGTCAATGTAACTTGTGCTAACTAATTTACAATGTAATTTCACAATTAATTTTATACAATTTATATTTTGAAATTTTTTTAAAGCAAAGGTAACACATTTAATACTTAAATATACTATATGATTTTTTATGGTTATAAAACAATACATAATAAATTATAGATATCATTAGTTAATAATATATACCATTATGTCTACATTATCAATTATTATTAGTCTTGAAGGTGCACCATATTAATCAAAATAATATATAGATTAAGGGAGCTTCTATAGTTCCATCAATGGAACTATAGTTAATCATCAAATCGTTAAAATAAATATAGTAATTGGAATATTAACCAATTTAGTGATTTGATCATGGTTGAGATGGTGTGAACCGACCAGTTTCATTAAAATTAATTATGGGACCATAGAATTTCCCATGAAATAAATGTCAAATTTGGTACCTAAAACAAAAAAATTCAATTTAATACATAAATCGTCAATTTAATACCAATCAATTTTTATATTTTTTACCAATTCTTTAACACTGTTTGCGTTGTTCGCAAACATGAAAAGATAGTATTATTATTAAATTTTACAACTTCTCCTAATTCCATCTACCATTAATAGCCTATTTATTCATGTCAAGAAACTAAGCAATGGTGTGAGGGAGATAGAAAAATAATCATTTTAAAATTTAGGTATCAAATTGAATTTTTATATTGAAATATTAAATTTGACATTTTTCCATATATATACATATATTTACACGCACATATATACCCTCCCACTTGCTCACTTTCCATCACTTTCTTATCTATCCCCAATTACGCATCTTCCTTTTATTCTGTTTTATCTTTTCTGTTTCTCTTAATACTAATTCGATCATTTTTATTTAAAGTTTTTAATATAAGATCTAGGTTAAAAAGGTCTTTATAAGGATCTTAAGAGTTATTTAACTATGGTTAGTGTCGATTATTTTGTCCTTGAGAAGTGCCCACTAACACTAGCTCACCGTCACGATCACTATCACGGTCTGATCGGTGCTTGCCTCGCGCTTAGGCAGCGCGCGTGACAGCACACCCTTCAGTCTAATTAATTATGACCCATCTTAAAACCATGCAACCTTTCGCTTTCCGCCACACAGACACAGAATTTACTTTTGTACTTTTGTCTGCACATTGAAGGGTAGGACCATGTAGCTGGACGTAGTAATCAGCGGACACCTGAACACAGAAAACCAAACATGAAAATATACATTTATAACTCCAATGTATTACTTAATTTTTATTATTATTATTTTTAATAAATTCGAGTCTCAAGAATTTCTATTAACTTTATTAAGTGTTCGATTAATTATTAATTTATAACAGCTCTTGCTTGATAAATAATGATTTATGATATTATTAAATGTATATCAATTTATTTATAAAATAATAACAAATTTAGTAAAAGTTTAAAAGAGATAGAATCCAACCACTACTAAGTAAGAGGATGAGAATTCAAGTAGAAAAACTAAAAATCTTCTTTTCCAAAAACAAATATAAGCATTAGATCTATTTCAATGTTTTATTAATTTTTCAATTCCTATTTTATATAATTTATTTATTCAGATCTTGCAAAATCTATTCGTTGTATCAAAAAATTTGTTCGTCACACTTGCAGTGTTTAGATATAATAACCAGACGAATAAAGAGATTAATCATCACAATAGAAGGGATATTTAACACATTCTATTGTACAACATTTAATATGCACGTTACTATACAAAAAATTATGTACTGTTTGTTGGTTGGGATATCCGGGTACAATACAAGATGTTGTATTTTGACAACTATGTATTACATTGTTCTATATTTATTTAAATGATTTTTCATATGATTCAATAAGTTCAATTTAAGTTGTTTAAAAGCTTAGAGTGTAAAAGAGATAATGGTATGAACAAGGTTAATATGGAGATTTGATTTGTCCAATAAATTGAGATTTTGCACGTATATCCGCATGATAAAACCTTTTTTTTTTCCAAATTTGTCCACTACTTAAAGGGCTCCTTGTCTTGTACCATACTCATAATAAAAGTTGGACAAAAGATTAGCATCAAATTGTTTTTCATCTATATCCAATCTACCTCTTTACATGAGCTTTATATATATATAATATAGGTAACTAATCTATTCTTTTCTTATTAGTTTATTTTTAAACATCCATATTTAAATGGACACAAAAGCAATTCCCATCAACATGGAACAAGTGAGCTAAACACAACCAAATATTTGTTGTCCGACCTTTTTTTTAACAACAAAACACTTATGACATAAGAGAGAAATAAATCGATTTAAAAAAAAAAATCAATGTTGTAATACCTTAAACCAATATGGCATTCATTTATGTATTTTAAATATTGTTATTAATTGGTTATGCCTATCCAGCTTCTATATATGATTTCCTGAATCATACTTTATGCCCTGTCATTTGTTTATACCTGATAGTGATAATTGTAATCACTGGACTTGGTCTTGTACATTGGTCTATAAAACAAAATATGGTTTGAAATGCCTTAAATTTTCATCAACCTAAGTTAGAAATGTCGTAATTAAATAATATAATAGGTAGTTAATTTCGAATTTTAAATTTAAGTTTAATTTAGAAATTGAACTTGAATAAGTTTAGTTAAATAAATCAAGTAAATTAAACAATAGAGTATGATGAAATAGGTTAACATAATTGAAATAATAAATAAATTAAATTGAAATTTGAGCTTTTAAATATCTTTCAATTTATTTATTTGCTTCAATACTAGTTTCATGAATTGAATTACTCAATTATTTTCAATCACAACTTGAACTCCTTTTCTGTCAAGTTTCAAATAACTTCTTAAACTAAAATTTAATTCAAATTATCAATTTTAATTCATTAATTTATTTTGCTAAATTTTAGCTCTTGCAGCTTTGAAATAAGAAGCCCATCATCATGCTAGAGAAAAGCCCAATATCAAAAACCCAAGCCAATCTAAAGTCCAAGCCCATGACCCTATAAAATCTTATCATTTTCCTTCCTTTACTTTCTCATTTTTTTCTAGTTGCCTTTCTTCTTTTTCTCTCTTTTTCTCTCTTCATTTTCTCTGAAAAAAATTTAACACCAAATTTATATTTCAATAAGATCTTAGGAGATCATAGGACAAATAAAAGATGAGATACAAGATAGGAGTTAAGCTAGAAGAAGATGGTTAAACAAGTAAATTAGTTGTTTTATTTGTTTTTATTGTTGTTTATGCATATAAATATTGAATTAGAGCTAGATATATGTAGAACATATGATAATATTGATAAATTAAAGATATATGAATATTGTTAAAACCCTAATTATGTATATGTATGCGTAGACTAAGTATTCAATAAAATACAATAATGAAATATGATGTAGAAATATGTACAAGAGTGTTATAAAGTTAAGAATATGATTTCATATGTTGATTTTGAGATATTTTTGCTGAATATGTAATCAATTGGACAAGTTAGATAAGTTAAAATTAAGAAAGTGGACGAAGGAAAAACATAAAAGTTGGTGCCTTGTCCATCATGGGCGTCATACAACTTGTGATGCATACTAAGCTAAGATTAAAGGGCAATCACGAGCATGATTATGCTTATGATCCAAACTGATCAAAATATGAAGGATGATCACAGGCGTGACCTTGCCCGTGATTCATATCGCAACTTCAATTACGGTCATGATTAAGGGTGTGATCTCGATCACAGACGTGATGAGGTTAGTGATGAAGATCTCGGCCCCCATCACAAGAGTGTTCTATCTCTAGGTATCGTGCGTGTGTGTGTGTGTGTGTGTGTAAATAAAGAAAAAAAAAAAAAGAAAGATAAAGTGAAATAGATGAATATAAACAATAAATATGATATGTTGGTATTTGTATAAATATGAATGAGCTAGGTTTATATTTATACTAATTGTACTTGGAATTACAGAGTATGTTAATAAACTTAGTAATTAAATTTGATTTAACATGGATTTTAAGTATAAAATGGACTTGATTTTAACTTGACCTAGTGAACCTTAGCTAAAATGAACTAGATTAATTAAGTCTAGTCAACTTGGTTAAGTTAAGTTAATATAGGCTTAATGACTTGTAATTAGCTAAGATTAATATGGTAGACTAAACCATTAATAATAAAGGGACTATGTAGTTTCAAATGTATATTTGCTAAGAAAGATAAGTATTTCATATAACTTATAATTTATTTAAAATCTTACATGAATAATAAGGAACAAAGGTTCTTTTTTTATAGTGAATGATTTATTAATAAAGGTAAAGAAATAATTTAATATAAAGAATTGTCTGTATCTTAGCAAAGATATTTTTGCAGCCATGATATGGTTCCTATTAATTTTGTTGATCAAATGAGTTTTTAAAGTAAATTTAGTATAAATGGATAATTATTTTAATTTCTTATATGAGTTTAATTTCTTGAATAGATATTTTCCTTTGAGCTAACCCTCTAATATCTTCTAAGATAGCTTTTGACCTACCCTCTGTCTCTATTTGGCTTTCGAATATTATATAAGGTACGCGTGAATTATGTGTTATTTATTTAGGATAGACATAGATCCCAAATGAACTAAAACTTAAATATGGCTAATAATTAATATTGCTTGTGCTTATGTCATTGAATCTAGTCTGGAGAGCATCAACCTGCTTGGTGATATTGGCATGATAGTTAAGCACTTAGCCATCCCTATCCGTGTATGGTATACTATGGTGGCTCGACAAGCAGTTGATAGGACAAACGATATCGAAATAATATCTACTTACGCTGAAAAAGAAATAATATAGTATAGCTCGTTTATGAGACATGTTAAGCTGTATTATATTATAGACTGAGATAATTAGAGATGCGTAATAGGTGTGAACCCCTAAATGAAGCTATTATTTTTAGATGTTCCTATAGGAGATATATGTATTTAGGTTGCCTATATCAGCCTCTTAAGTAGTTGCTACTTGACTCCTACATTTATAGTGGCATGATATTGAAGTGTGAGTGCTCAAATATTGTTTTTTTAACACTTTAAATTAAAGAAATAATCTATTGGATGATGTATTGCATTAGGCTAAGCTTGTGTGCTATCTTGTGTGTTTGTGTTATTGTTGTATTGGGCTTTGACTCTTTATTTTCTTTTTCTGGGTTTTTATTGGATGTTGATGATTTTCTAGTATCGGAAGACTTTAGAGGATTTTATTAAAGAGTAAAGCGAGTTAGGATCGATGTACTTTGTTTTATTTTGTATTAAAGCTAGATTTATCTTTAAGAACATGTATTTTTCTTTGAGGGCTTAATTGGGGAGGCCATGTTTTGTAAATAAGTTCTTTAAAGTTTTTTATTACCATCATGTAAAGCTTGTTTTACTGCTGCTAAATCCAATTGTCTCCAAAATCTAATTAAATGATTTCATAATTTAAAATTAGCTGGCATTTGTTTATAGTGAATAGTTTCTTTTTAAGGTAGTCTGTGCGTGTAATACATAAGGTATTATACATGGCACTGGATACGCCTACCCCATGACATGGTTAGTAGTATGGAAATGGGTTGTCTAGCGTGGTTACTCCATTGCTTAAGTCAGTTTGTATTCTCATGACATGTACGACATTGCCTCTCCTATGGTACCGGAGGAGATAGAGGGACTTGAACCTTCAGGATTTCTAAAGTCGATGGATTTTCCTCTTATTATAAATTTCATTGTTATCAGTATTGACATGTAGAATGGGACTTTGTCTTTATTCTCGTCTTACTAATCCATTCTTCAAAAGATTTCTCAGACCATGGAGTAAATGATTTAATTAATGAATATTCGATTCTTTTTTCAACTTATTTATAGAAGGTTGATCCTTAGTAGTTACACTCGCGATGGGATCATGGGTGGTTAGATGGTTACTAACAGACCTACTAGTCCATGTTTAGCCATGTTGCTCTTAAGTAGATGAGAGAAATGTACTCACTAGTCCTAGGTCGGGACTCCTCCAATCACAACATTGAAAGATTGGGTTCCTAAGTTAGGGAAGTTGGTATTCCTACAAGCATCCGAGAAGAGTTGGAATAGATCAAATTTAGACTGAAGAAGTTAGTGAGGTAAGTAATGGGTCTACAAGCCTAGTAGCCCATATTTGACCATCATGCTTATACCATAAAAAATGATCGAAGAGGATGATTGATATTAACTAATAAAATGATTCATATATTTACTAATTTCAAGTTAACTGCCATTGTCATTAAGAGATAGATAGTTGGAAATTGATACACAATGTCATTAAGAGAAGGTCCAACTCTTAATTAATTTAATCACCATCACATACACTAAACCTACCTTTAAATTAGTTTGAAAAAATCCAAATTAATAAGTCCGTCTAGTTATGTTGCTTGTTAATTAATTGTTTTTAATTGCATCCATTGATATATAACGTTTGGAAATTTTTATGGTCCATGCTTTTTTTAATGGGATAAGTTTTGTATAATCATTGAATGACTTAAATATATTTTTACTATGATCAAACCTTAAATTTGTTTACATTAATCTTTTATAATTAATAGTAGTATTATGGGTGAGACAATCTCGTGATGGACCATAAAAGCCATGTTCCTTTTTCGATAGAAGTTGTATTTAAATTAAAAGGCAACCAACATTACATTCCAAAAGAGTTTGAACAAGCAACACTGTTATAAACAAAAAATCAACCCTTGTTAAAAATAAGAAATTGTGATACTACCAGCATATCCTTGACCATAGGAGGTAGGATTCAAAAAACTTAAAAAAGAATGGAACCGAACTAAAAGATGTCCTTGTTGGTTGTAGTCCTAGATCGAGTATTGTCATGTGCCATATGGTGGGCCTCCCTAAGGGTCTAAGACAAGTGGACAAAGGGATTGTCAGGATCAGTTGCTTGCATTCAAGTATAAATGATGGTAAATAATCAATGCACATATTATTAACAGTTACCGCCTAATTACTTTAGTAAAATATTAGTCAACAATAATCTTCATAGGAGTAGAGTCCACAAGCTGCTTGATACCCTAGTAGATGAACCATATCTTAGCTTCAAAAGGTGATGAAGTGTTTATTCACCAACTAAATAACCATAGACAACGTCCATTAGCATCTTTTAGACATCTATTATCACACCCCAACGGGTACTCTAAACGTGACAATCTATCGTACATAATATTAAAACTTAAGAATGACTACCTCAGTCACTCAAAAGCTTCCATATTGGTACAAAGCGTACATTCACATCAAAAGGAGACCAATGAAGTAATGCATTTTAAATATTGGCAGCAGAACATGAAAAATAACACTTAATATATTTCATTGAAATAAAAAGTCTTACAACTTCTAAGGGTCATTTCCCTGATAATTTCCATAGCAACATAGTCTTAATATGAAGATTAACTAAAGCTAGAAAATTTTAAAGGAAATCTAGTCTAAGACTTCAAAACAGAGTTCCTACAAAAGCTTTCCAAAATAAAGATTCTACCCGGATGATCAAGATGGTCTTGGGTATGAAATAAGGTCCTGCAATATCAAAAGTCTATTGGGGTATAAGCATAACTAGCTTAGTGAGATATTCCTTACGCAAAAGTACTCATAACAAGCATTCATATAAGTTCATTAAACAAGCATATGAAATTCAATAACCATATGATCAACGACTATTCGGTTTCGTATGTATGATAGATTTACCCCTCCATTGGTGGTTAGGGAATGATTTGAATTGGGCCCCAAATGACCTCCTTAAAAGTTGCGCGCGTCTTGGGGTTCCAATGAACCGTACTACTAGTCCCTAGGCTTTCCTTACCCAAAGCGATCGATAGACCCGGCTCGGCCACAACTTGAGGTTGTATTCCCCAAACGTCCTAATTTCTCAAGATGTAGCTAGGCAGCTTACCTTTTCGGTCGCACGCTGAGAAGTAGTAGCAAAAATGAGAAATAATATTCTAAGTGATATGCATGAGCAATTTAGTTTATGGGGATTCCAATATGACATTAATTCATTTAAACCGATTAAGCAATAATTGCACACATAGCAATACATATATAGAAACAATTATATCAATCACAGATTGAGTTCCGATATACTTATCGTTCATTGATCGCACATAACAATTCACATATATAATTCCCATGATATCCACATACATATTAGCGTTATCTTTTCCTAACATCTAGTGCTCTATTCTACAAGCACATGCGCGAATACATAAACGTAAAGGAAACTCACTCGTCCATAGCGATCTTCTATGAGTCGAAGTAATCTTTGGGGAAGAGAAGATCTTGGTCCTCAACACCTAAACAAAAGAAATACCTGAAATGAGTATTTCATCCAAGACTTACTCAAATTCTCTAATTCTATCTTATTGAATTCGTCAAAATTTGTATGAATGGAAATTCTAACTTAAAATGGCCATAACTTGCTCATTTTAACTCAGAATTTCGAATATTATTAACCGATTTCTCCCTACTCAAAAAGATCTATCTATTTCTACTGTTATTTTTATCCAAATAATCCATTTGGGTCTCAAAACAGTGACGTATAGAACTATTACGAAGTTCCAGTTTTCAAAAACTCAATTTTCCAAGCTTTTCTTCATCCAAAAATTCTTGTACTAAAATATAGATATTTGTATAGTTGGAAAATCTTTTGGATATATATTTGTAGACTCATATTGTATGCACGAATTTAGTGGTGTTGTCTCAACAATGATTTTTGTAAAACAATGTGTTTTAAAAGAGAGAAAATGCTAAGACTTGAAAATTCCTTTTTAGTTTTGTTGAGAAAATTTCTTAAATTATTCTAAGTGAGTGTTCCATTCTTTTAACTTCATTTATTAACCTTTGAAAATACTTTAAAATTTCAAAAAAAATAATTTTAGTCATTTTAATATTCCTACAACTTCATTCTAGTAGTTGAAAAATATAATTTTTCTAAGTATTTCTTGGTAAGACTAAAATTTGCTTAAGGTAGTCATGTTTATGTTTTCTTGATTTTTCCTAAAGTTAGTTCCACTTTAAGTAATAATGTTCTTCTAAGTTATTTGCCAATGTTATTTCCTAAGTAAAACTTATCCTTAAAAGATCATTCTTTGATGATTTTGTATAACTTATCTAACCTTGGTATGTTGATAAAAACTTTACAAATGAGTTCAAGAAAACTTTTGTTAAACGAAGAATTAGTAACATTAAGTTTAAAGAAACTTTCTTATTTCATTGGTTTGAAAAGAGAGTATGTGAAAATTCTACTTTATGTATTCTTTGATGAAACTCTAATGTACCATTATTGCTAAGACTTGTTATAAGTTTACTTAAATTTTTGAAAAAGGTTTGTGAAAGCAAAACTCTTAGCTTTTAATGAAAGTTTTTACTCTAAGTAACTAAAATTTATTTAAAAAGAGTTTATAAAAATATTTCTTTATATTTTTATTGGGACAATATCAATATGCCCATGCATGAACATGTATATATAGTCATGTCAAATATAACATAATATGATAAAATAAATGTAATAAGAGCATAATAGCAAAGTCAAGTATTGGAAATCTTAGCTTCATCAAGGTATCTCGGGACTAAGAATAGACTAGTCCCAAAAAGAAAAGACAAGAAAAGAAAAGAAAAGAAAAGAAAAGAAAAAAAAAGAAAGTTGTTTTGAGTTGATAAGGCCAAGTCAAGACTAGAAAGACTAGTCTTAATAATAGCATGAAATAAATAAATAAATAAATAAATTGCAAAGCATAGAAATAAATAAATTACAAGTGAGCTTATATGCTCTAAAGAAATATATATACATATATAATAGAAGTTATATTAGAGCAAATAATAATAACAATAATAACAACAACATAATAACAATAATATAATGGAAAATATGAACATGAACAAAAATAAAACATGAACATATTGTTACTTCTTTAACTTCATGAGTCTAAGAAACATACACTAAGCTCATGCTAAGTTATATGAACATGATGAGTATATGTACGAAATTTTTACCTAAGGTTATGTGTTTGTTGAAGAGTAAAAAAATGGGTTGTAGTAATATGTGGGAAATGGTTTTATAGAGAGGAGAGAGGACTTGGGAGAGAATTTGAGAGAGTGTGTTTATGGAGTAATTTTGGTAGAGTTTTAGTAGGAAATTAGTTGTGTGAAAGAATGAAGGAGGAAAGGAGTATTTATAGAGTTTTGGAGTGGAAATTAGATGTAATTAAATAAATTAAAAAAGAAAAATAATAGAGAGTGATGAGAGAGAGGGAGTGGACGGCATGGAGAAGAAAAGGAGAGAGAAATTAATTAAATTTGTTATTTTGTAATAAAAAGATGTAATGTGTAAAGTGTGATGTGATTAAAGTTATATGAGAAAAGTAAATTGTAAGGTATAGGTATGATAGTGTGTAAGAGTAGAGTGTAAAAAAAAGTAGAGATAGTGAAATAGTAATAAATAGTAGAAATAGTACTATGAATAGTAGATTGGACAATTAAAATACTGGTAGTAAAGAAAATATGCGTAAATGGTTTATATATGATATTTTTAGTTACTGAAAAATTCTAAAACTGATATTTTTGAAAACCTTATATTTTTACGAGGCACGGTTTTCGAAAACTGATCCCGTTTGGATCTGAAAGACACTAGAAAATTGCGAATATGATTTTTAAGCTTTCCTATATTATTACAACCATTTTCCACAATTATCTTAATTTTGTTGTCTAGGGTTTAAGAACACAGGATTGCCAAATCTAGATTCACTAGACTAAACATAGAATTAGGTTAACTTTAGGGTTCCAGTTCCGATTCTTTAGGGTTTACTATATTACCAAAAAATCTAGGGGCTTACATCCACTAACTACTGACCTTCCTTTATTATATATACTTGCCATGTCTACATTAATCTTGACTGCATTATCTTCTAGTCATTGTTAGGTGCAGTCTATGTTCAACCATGCATGCTGGCCCTGACATCCTTATGTAGCACTAGTACTCTCTAGTCACCAAGTGGACACATTGTTCCCAGTTTTGACCTTTTAATGTCTTGGAATACTTACATATTTTTTTCTTTCCAGATGTTTCACAATGCAAAGTAGAATAGAGATTGCCATGGAAGATCTACGTTCTATCTTCTATTTGAGGGCGGTGTTGCATTTAATTTCAGTCATATTTTAAATAGTATACACATTGAGCTCCAAAAGGGGAAAAGGGGGGAGGGGGGGAGGGGGGGGGGGGGGGGGACTCTGTTTAGTTCTCTACATTTCGATTTTAACCACCTACACTTCATGAACAAATGTTCCATACTTTCATTTATTTCATTGCATAATAGACATAACAAGTTTACTCTTATTCCTCTCTTCATCAACGTATCTTTAGTTATGAGACACTCCTTCTAGCATTTTCATATAAACAATTTGATCTTCTAGTAAGTGATAACTTTCCAAATCCACTCCTCCTTTTCAAAACCTTGATCCTAGGAGCTTTCTTTATATAGAGTCAAATATGCAAATTTCAATGTAGGTTCCCATCCCATTTCTTCTTTCCAAGCCTAAATACCTTTGCCTTCATCCCCAATCAACAGTATTGAACCTAATTTTCTTGTTATGTGTTCATCTATGGGGCAATCTATCACTTCCTCATTTCAATCATTTATGTAGTTCTAAGCATCTTATAGTGTTGTTATTCGCATAGTTCTAGTCAACGGACCAAAAATGAAGATGATGGTCGCCCGTATTGTGTCCAAGCTGTATTATTGAAATTATATGCACGTCCATCTTGAGGCCTACATATTTGGAGTGAGTTTACCCATTTCTACCTTTTGACAATTTGCTTTAAGGTTTTAAAGCTTGAGATTTGTCCATTTTGTTGGAATTTCTTCTCTTTCCTTTCTACTAGCTTCTTTTATAACACTTTATTGGATTTTATACTCCAATATTACTTTGCCATGCATGCATCATTAGTCACTTTTAAGTTCCAGATTTCTAATCCCCTAAATTCTTTTGGTTTTCTTACTTTATATGCCATTTACTTTCATGCATTCTTCTTTTCTCACCACTACCCTATAGAAAGTCTTAGATCATCTTCTCCACTCTCAACAAGGTGGATCTTAGCAACGTCATTGCTTGCATATAGTAACAACTGATCCCTTCTAGAGTAGATTTAATTATAGTGTGTCTACTTACCAAGGACAAAGTTTTTGCTTTCCATGCTATTAATTTCTTGCGAATCTTATCCAATATTATATCAGTTGCTTCTTCGCCCATATTTCCTTGTTTTCCAATGTCAACTACCATGTTTAGACCCAACTTCTCAATAACTTTTATTCCATACTCCTTACTAATGTCATTTCGGATGTTTTGTTCAGTGTTTGCTGAGAATAAAATCCTAAATTTTTCTATATTAATACGATGTATGGACAACTAGCTAAAAATATTCATTAGATCCAAGATCAATTTAGCATTCTGTATTGTCACTTCACCCATCAAAATGAGATCATCAGCAAAGAACAGGTGAAAGAAGTTAAAGTCAACCCCCTTTATTTTTATGGGCTTCCACCAATTAGATTGTGCAACACTCAAACCACTTACTCAGTAGTTCCATGCCTAAAAATGAATAAATATGTCGACATTGGGCAATATTGCCTTAATCCACAAGAGCTGTCAAATTGTGCAGAGATGTCTCCATTTACTATCACTGAATATGATGAAGTTGATAGACAAAAGGAGATAAACTATATCCAAGAGAGCAGGACATTCAATGCTTCCATGGAGTTCCTTACAAAATCCCATTCAACTCTACTATATGCCTTTTTAAAATCTAGCTTCATAACCATCCACCTTTTTCCCCCCTTCTTTGAGACACATCTATTAATAATTTCTTGCATAAAGATGATATTATCTGCAATACAACGGCCCGGTATGAAATTAGCTTGAAAGGGGCTAATTAGGTCATCTAGGTAAGGTCGGAGGCGGCACACTAAAATCTTTATAATGATTTTATACATGGTAGTACATAGGTTGATTGGCTTGTACTCTTTAAGTGATTTAGCTCTCAAATTTTTGGTATTAGAACTATAAGTGTTCTTGTCGAGTCACTATTCACTAAACAACTCTCAAAAACCCTCTCATCATATCAAGTACAATCTACAACATCCTAACATTGTTTGTGGAAACCCACATGTAGTCCATCAATTCTAGGTGATTTTTGTGATCCTTTGCATTGTAAAGCCTCCCATATTTCATATTTATTAGGGATACTAGCCAAGTTATCCTTTACCTTTTCCTCCAACTTTAGCCCTCTTATTGTGCAAAAGGATTGGTTAAGTCTACCGTAGCCTTCCCAATAGTAAACAATTTTTGGAAGTAAGCCATCAACATCTTTTCAATGTCTAGAGGGTTTGTAATCCATTAGCTCATGTCATTCTCAAGGCCATATATTCTAGATTTGTTTCTTCTGGTCATGGTACTAAAGTGAAAAGACCTTGTATTGTTGTCTCATTTTAAGATTCAGTTTGATCGGGCCTTTTATGCCTAAAGTTGTTGTTCATCATATAAATTCTTATTAAGCTCTCCATAAGTGAAATTCAATAAGTTTAACATCTCTTGAGAGGGACTATTCCAAAAAATTTTCTTCTTGTTGCTCAATCTTATTATTAAGATATTTTTTCCTTATTGGTATGATACCAAAGATATGTTTATTCCACCAATGTAGTTTCTTCTGAACTAAAAAGATGTCATTTAGTTTCAATGGATTAACTATTGGCTAGTTTTCCTTGATGAAACTCATAAAGTCTGGATACTTAAGCCACATTTCAAGAAAACAAAAGGCCGTGATCTCCTTGTTTGTTACATCAAATGGGGTGTAGGATTGAAGAGGATTGGACTGTGCTCTAATTGGCTATTCATGATATGAAAAAGTTTGGTCTCTAGGAAAACTTCTAGCCAATGGTTATAAATCCAACCTTTATCTAATCTGGATTTGATTAATTTAGATAACTACTTACTTTTATTCGACTAGGTATATGGATCCCTACATATCTAACATCAATCATACTGCAATTATTCATATAGTTCTAGTACATTTGCACTCTATTTTAATTAATAGGAACTCCTCCCCACTTCGCTTCATTCACTAAGACCTCATTAAAGTCACCAATAATAGTCTAGGGATCTTTAATGTGCTTGGCCATGCTTGAGAGACTTTCCCACAATATCTTCCTTTCATTCAAATGAATATTAGCATAAATCGTAGAAACAAAGATAGATCAAGGATAGGAATTTACTTGAACACATAGGTAAAGTTTCTGTCTATTCTTAAAGACAGTGTTAATGATCCACTCAACCCCACACTTCCATGCAAGCCATCTTGTTATACCTTAGAATGCGCTTGAGGCCTTCAACAACTACTTTACTAAATCTAGCCTCTAGAAGAACTAGGACTTGAGGGTTGTGATTCCTTCTCATCTCATCAATAGCTCGCCTCCTATGATAGGCATGAGCTCCTCGAACATTCCATACCATGATTTTTACGGGCATGTCCAACATCATATTCCAATTCACGCTTGTCATCATATTATCTAACATGGATAAAGTAAATTGGAACCACAATTCCTTAGCATCCAAAGGATGTTGGAATCGTAAGATATCAATCCTAAACCAGCACTGCATGAGTGTACTCACCATCATCAATGGGGCCTTTTCTTGTAGATGGAAGACCCATAGAAAAATCTCCCCCTCTTCCAACACCTATGTAGCTAGGATAATTGGTAGGTCCAACGATGGGTTATCTCTCAGTGAAAAGTTCTCCATTAGCTCCTTGCATGTGAGCTTCCACTTCTGTAATGCTGTTGTTGGGTGCAACACTGCTGGTATTGTTAGTATTATTCGTAGTAGCCCTCTCAAGTGGTTCTTATTGAGATATCATTGAACAACACTTCCTCCCTTCTCATAAGGAACAAATCCTCGTATCATATCATTGGCATTTGATGGATTTTCAAGATCGAATTTAGTAGTGGATTGCCGGTTGTACTTCAATTATCATATTGAGTAAAAGTTCTCCTAAGGTTATCTACCAAGTTGCCGATCGAAGTGTTTTTGCTCGTACTACTAAGTTCAGGTAGAGGATTTTTATTGAAAATACTATTCTTGCTTTGTGCACCATATTTCCATGCCTACTACTTTATTGTTGGAAATTGTCTATTTCTTTGCTTTGAGTTTGACAAGTTTCTCTAGGTGAAGAAAAATCGAAGGTAGTGTTAAGGTTTGAGTTTTCATCTATCATATCTATGGGCTTATTGTGCATGACTTTTGGTTTATTGCCAACTAAGTAGTCATGTCGTTTAGATTGTTGTTGCGTAGAATGACCGTGTACAATCTTGGAATATGTGCATCTTTCAAATGTTCCTTTCTTCCCTATTGCGTTGTGTATCTAATCCCTAAATCTAGTTGCTTTCTTGATATTTGAATTTTCCTCTTGATTCGTTGGGCCTCTTTCTGTTATTAATGGCATGTGTATTTAGCTTATTACTTTTTTTCTTTCTTTCAACCCTAATCCACTCTTTGTATCTTTCATTAGATTTCTCACCCATGGTTTGTTCCACTTGTGGATTTTGATAGCTCAAGTCATGATTATTCTCTCCTACCATCTATTTAGTATCCTTTTCAGTCGCATCATCTGATATGCTATTTTTTTTTCCATGAATGGGAATCCATTTGCATTTATATCACCCAATCTACCACAATTAGTACAAAAACTTGGAAAAACTTCATATTTGACACTAGTGTCTTCCATCTATAGTTATAGTATGAACAAGAGGCTTAGTGAATGTACGCATAATTGTGCATTATCTTTCACATTCGAACTATGTTATATATGTGTCAAAGCACAAAACATTTCCAATCATCTATCCAATTTTCAATAGGACTTCATGACAATAGAGTTTCAATAGTAACTCTTGAATTCTTACCCAAACCGCTATTGATTCAAAACCAATTGTAGATGGGCAAAATTCTGGGATCCACCGACAAATGGCTGAAAATTTGCTATTGATAAACTAAGGGCCTTCCTAGATTATGAATTGCACATCTTCTCCACTCTTAAAAAATGCAAAATAAAAACCCTTTCCTACACTGATCATGGTAAAACCATTGATTCTCTTCCACATTAGCCTTAATTTTGATAGTAGATATTTATATTTAAGGTTAGGTCCCATTATCATAACAATTGAGGTCTATTTCCATCGTCTTTGCATTGTATCCTCTTTCTCCTTATTAAAAACAATATCTTTCATACATGGGTTATGATTCAGTGTTATAGACGCCACGCTTACCATATCCTCCATATCATTATCCATCTATGAGTTTAAATCATTGAGTTCTTAGAAAAAAGTCAATTTATAAGCCTCTGGTATACTTGCCGCTGTTGTATCCAACATATCCTCATCAAAAAATGAATGACTAGATAGCATATCACCATGGTTGATGTCAATTATTCACTTTTTTTCGTTCTCTTGAAAAAAGATCGCTATGTTGATCTTTGGATGTTGCGTTCATAAGGGTGCTAGGGTTTTCCATCACCTCTACAACCATAAAAGTTTCCATTAACATTTAAGATCTTATTTCTAGGAATATGAAAATGAAAGAATGCATGAAGCCATTTATTGATTAATTGGGACATTAATAGGGCCATCCTACTTAATTTTTTTGACCTATAACTTATACCACTTTTACATGTGGATAAATCAGTTGTCACAACTTCCCCACCAAGCAAATGGTATTTCTCTATTACGATTCTAATTTATTTTCTTTTCGCAAAAAGTTACCATCCATCGAAAAGCATCCCTCTCTTAATTCCTAGACTTTAGGTAACTCTTGAACTTAGTCATACACAAAGTAAGGAGTCCTACAATGATGCAAATTACCTCAAGTGAACTTATGCACATCATGAGATCCTCCCTTAGTACTATTGTATGACACTTGAAAGTAAACTTATTCACATCATGAGATCCTCCCTTAGTACTACTGTATGACACTTGATGACAAGTTATATAACTTGATTTTCCATTAATATTTTTTAAATCCATACCTCCCTTAATGATACCAATTACATAAATCTGATAGTAAGATATCAAAATAATAATATATATATATATAATTTTTTTTCCCCTAGAGTAGAAAAAATGCACTTTTTTCTTTTTTCTAATTATGATGCCAGACATGCCTTCTAAATCTATATCAACACATAAAATAGATATTTTCAAGATGCTACTTTCTATTTGTATTATTCACATTGACCATATTTTAGGGCTCAAGTGCTTGCCTAATTTTCTTTAATGTCACAAATGGATCCTAAATCTTAATAGATTATGCAATTATATATATTAACTTTAAAATTAATCAATTTAAATATAAACTTTTAAATTAGTCAATTTAGTACCTAAAAGAACTTTTCGTGCATGCTAATAATATCTCCATCAAGTTCTTTTAAATACCAAATTGATCGATTTCAAAGTTTTTCAATGGCACTATGTTTATTTCAAGTATTACATGCATAGGCTTTCTTAAAATGGTACATTTATCATGAACAATTGCTAGCAAAATTTAAAATTATGAAATCCTTTAATTATTTTCTATTTTCACCTGGATTTACAATAGTAAACAAATCTCATAAAAACATTTAAAAATTCTACTCATATGAGTATATCATTCCTCATAAAAACAAAACTAGACCATCAAGTATCTCGTATACCCTTTAATGATGTATAAAAAGGTTTCAAAGCTCATTACGAAACATTGTAAATTTGGTCTTAAATCCACTTTGCTCCTTTTTCTAAACCTTTAAGATCACCTAAACCCGAGTCAAATGAAACATCATCATCCTTCAAACAAAACCTAGAAAGAAAATAATAATGAGATGAAGCCCACTACACAGTAACACAAATACACATGAAATAACACATAGGCTTAATCTAATGTGATGCAACACCAAACAATTTATATCTTTTAATTTAAGTGAACAAATCAATACTAGAGTACTCACACTCCGAATCATGCCTTTAGGAACTTGGGGGTCATGAGTAAAAACAGCTGCTCAGGGGGTTGATATAGGCAGCCCAGATACCTATAGCTCTTATATCTAACCGAAAAGGAAAATAGCTTCATCTAGGATTCATAGTTGTTACACATAATTCATCTAGGATTCACAATCATTACACAGACTCTACCCATCATAGTCTATAATATAATAGGATTCAACCGATCCCATAAATGTAAGCCCTACTATGGGTCTGTTTGTTTTGGCTTTTTTCTGGCAGCTACAGACACTTTTTCAAACTTTTTGCTAACAAATTATTTATCAAGAAATAGATATAGATAAAAAAAAGTCGTCAGTTCTCATAAAAAGATCAAATAGAACAAATATAGATAAAATTTAGATGCAAATCAGATATATTTACACATATTATTTTAAAAAAGATACAGATGCAGATAAAAAACAGACAATCCAAACAGACCCTATATTACCTCTCGTCGATCAAGATAGACATTACATCGATATCGTTTACCCTATAGGTTACTCGCTGAGCTACTTATCAATTGCCATGGCATCATGGCATACCAATGCATCATGGTAAGAGGTATCCTAAGCATGAAGGTGAAAATGGCGTCTCTAGCATTTTTTTACTATGCTAGTCTGTAGTGGGATAAATTGCAGATTGAAAGATGAAGGGCGAATGAAGAAAAGGTACATTCATGGGCATTAATGAAAAGGTTGATGAAGTGCACGTTTGTGCCAGATTACTACAAACAGGAACCATTGATAGAGTTGCAATATGTAAGGTAGGATAAAACGAATGTTAAGGAATATGTGATAGAATTTGAGACCTTAATGACGAGATGTGATATTCAAGAATCTACTTATGAATCTATAGGTAGGTTCATTAATGGACTCAAAATGGATATAGCCAATGTTATTGAGCTCTAGCAACATTAGACCCTAAAAGATGCAATAAAATTGGCTAGTAGGGTTGAGAGACATCAGCACAAATGGTTTCGGAAATCTCATCATTACAACAAGTCAGATGAGGAGGAAAAGAAGGAGGAACGAAAAGAAAAGAACAAAGGCAAGGTGGTTGAAGATAAAGCGCTTGATCAAACTCAACAAAGAAAGAGTAGAGAGATCAAATACTTTAAGTGTTTGGGGCATGGCCACATTGCTCCTCAATGTTCTAACAAACGAGTTATGGTGTTGAAAGATAATAAAATTGAGAGTGAGGAAGAGAAGCAGAAGAGTATTGAGGAAGAAGAAGACATGTCTAATAAACCTTTAACTCTAGTGCTTGAGTAGGAGAAAGCCATTCCAGATCAGAGGACTAATCTATTCTATATTCAAAGTTTGGTATAGGGAAAATCATGTTTGACTATGATTGATACAGGCAGCTGTGCCAATGTTATTTCTACTAAATTAGTTCCTAAATTGGGATTGCAGGTGGACCACCATACAAAGCCATATGCTCTTCATTGACTTAATCATCAAGGGTTGTTCATGTGCATAAACAAGTGTGTATACCTATTTCTATTGGTAATTGTACTGATGCTTTCTTGTGTGATGTCGTACCTATGGATACTACACACTTGATTCTTGGAAGACCATGTCAGTATGATCTTTAAGCTACATTTGATGGGTACAAGAATGAGTACACTATTTAGCACCGGGGCATGAGATATAAGCTACTTCCTATGAGTTATGAAGAGGTACAACAGACCAAGATGATGCATGTTAAGAAGATCAAAGGATTGAGAAGTTTGTTTGCATGGATTGATTGGATGACAACTCCGAATCTAACTCCAAAAGTACAAAAATTGAAGAATCAAGATTCGAGGATGAATCTTCTTAAACCCAAGGGTAATTATAGGAATCAGCAAGCCCGAAATTGTTAGAAAGAAAAGCAAATTCAAGGCAGACACAAAAGATTAAATCTTCAAGCCTCCCTTTAATTGTTTTGATGCCTTTTCGAATTTCTTTTGTAGCTTTTCAAATTTCTTTGTTCTTACTGATGTAGGAACTATTTATAGTTATGTTTTTTAGTTACGTAACTGCTATAATTATGTTTTTCAGTTACGTGTCAACTATGTAACTGCCACAATTATATATATATTTTTTTAGTTACGTAAATACCTTATAATAAGACTATATATAAAGGTTAGTAAACACTTAAGACAGATATAGAAGTTTTTATCATATCTTTGGAGATATTTGAGAGCACTTTTAAGTGTGAAACCCTTTATGGTGATTTTGAATATTGAGTTTTGATTCTCTTTATTATTGAGTTCTTATCAATTCTTGTGTCATATAGAATTGTAGTGAACCTTGTTATTAGAATCGTGATTAATTTATAGATCGTGGTTCCTATCATTCTATAATCTAATCACAAACTAGTTTATTTTATTGTTCATGGATTCTATTGAACAATAATTTTATACATATCATTTCTATTGGAAAACCTTAAAAGTTTGGATCAAGATTCAACCCCTCAAGCTCGCGTCAATTTCAAAGCAATAAAAAAGTGAAAACAAGTTCCTTGCATTCTTGACCTTCTATTTGCAACCTATCAACTATTGTTTCGAATTTTTACATACAAAATTCAAATGAGTAGCATCAAAGGAGGAGAGCTTTCCCTATAGTTGTGATGTCATGAGTAAACTTGCTAATGTTATTGTAATTTTCTTTTATAGAACATGTTACTTTTTTTGAGTTCATTTCAATCTTAGGTTTTGCAAACCCCATTGATGCACAATAATGTAATCCTCAAAAGGGCCCATAGCTCCACACTCAGCATATTTATGTTCCCTACTTTTCTTGATAACTTCATAATCTAATATCCTTTTTCCATGTCTTAAAACTCTCTCCTTGTTGCTTGGCTAGTGTTTGCTAGTAATGATGCCCCTAGAGGTGAGCAACTACCCGTATGATATGGGTATCCACCAGTACCTTACTCAACTAAGCAAGGTCTGGGTGAGTATTAAATTTTATAAGGTCAGGTATGGGTACTGATTTTATATAATCTGCTTGTAATGGGTAAGATATGGATATAAGGATTTTATACCCTATACCTTACTCAACTAAGTAGGGCATAGTTTTTACTTTTGTACATAAATAAATTCCATACATTGGAAAACTTATCACATTCAGAAATTACTTTTAATTTTCCTTTTACTAGTGTTTTATAGAGAATATAAGAAAATAAGATAATTTTACATATTGCATGAAATTGCATATATTATTATTAACTTATAATTTTTTATTTAAAAATTACAAGTTTCATGAAAAAAATTTATAAGTTCTATAGGTACCTTATACCCTATAGGTTTTACAGGGTATAATATAAAGTAAGGTGTTAAGTAAAAATTTTAGTACCACGTAACTTACAAGATAAGATATCGATAGGACCTCATACCTTATCCATATTGTACCTGTTTACCCATAAATATATCTATTTTAAGCTTTATCCATACTTCTCCTCGTGGGCTTCATAAAGTTACATTAGGTTAATTGAGCACATAGATTTTCCTTCTTTTCTTTGTTTCCAAAATCAAAATGATCTCATGCAAATGAACTATGTGCAATGTAAGTGTTCTATTGCATTGGTTGGAAGCTCTATAATTCCTAATGATTCATATATAGACTGTAAGCCTATTCCAAAAATTATGGCCTAAGGTGGCCAACTAAAGTTTCATTCCTCTTTTTTGTATTTTGCTATCCCATTCTATCCATGTTGTAAAGGCAATGTGTTACTTATATGGAATCTTGTTTAACCATAAGGCTCTCTATGTAGATTAAATATTCATATATCTTCTCATGCATACTCTAGGTTTTCGTCTTCATCACCACATCATCGGCATTTTACATCTGTGTTAAAACTAATTGTTTGATTTTTGAAGTTGCTAGGAGTCCATTAGTGCTTAGTTTCCATAAAAAGGGCAAATATGTTTCATTTTAAGCCTATGAGAAGAGAACTAGATCCATTACTAGCTAGATGCATCTCACATCCAAGTCTTCTAAATACACTTTTCAATTACAAGTCCTTTTTTTCCCTTAAGGATATGCGTTTTTCATCATCTTTTGATGGTACTAGTTGGTTATGCCTTATTGTTGATAATTGACAATCTTAAATTTGGAAACTTATTGTTGGTTCACTCCATGTCAATTTTGAAATGTAGCATTTCTTTTACAATAAGTTAGTTTATTGATTGGTGCAAGGAACCATGGATACTCTATTGCAATGGGTTGATTGAAGTCAATGAGTCAAATCAAAAGCTAGTGTTAACGTCATCTCTCAACATTTTTGTATCATATACCTTCAATAATTTTTTATTTTTCATAACATCTTTCCAAAGCATAGGGGCATACTTTAAAGTGCATAGATCATATTCTACAATTTTCTTTTTGTATTTACTTGTAAATAAGAACATAAAAAGTGTTTTTGTAGTCCTTTAGACTACTAGAGTCATTAGACTACATGCCTTATTCATCTCACTTGAGTAATCATTCCCGATCTTCTTTCATTCTTTGAAGAGTTGATGAGCTTCCAATATATTTTATTACTACTTGTTGGTCTATTCCATAGAAAATATCTCACCATTTTGTCTCCACTATTTATAAATGAAAAGAGCATTGTCACAACTTGCATATATGTAGGTACAATTTAAAGTATATATTTAATCAAAACATCTCTAGCTACTATATTGAGAATTTTACTTTTCCATCTAATGTGTTTTTGTTGTATCTTTAGCATCACCATAATCAAGTGACTTGTCTCTAACTCTAGTCCCTATTCATTTTGGTACTTTATTAAGGAAATATCTAGGTATTTTTCTAAAGCTTTGAGTTTTTGACATACCCAATAAATCTGTGATTTTTTATTTAATGTTTTTGTAAGCATTTGGAGGAAAGAAGATTTTGAATTTGTTCAGACTAAAGTCAATTCTCGAACATTTTTTGGACACTTGACTCTGTTCCATTTAAAAGCTATGTTATGTCATAATTATAGTTACAAGTAAAATATTACTATATTTTTCTTCAAATGGTTTGATTTGGTTTTACAGATTAATTTGATTTACTTATCTACACTAATTATAAATTTATCGATTGGTTCAAATTGGGAATTTTCTAAACCAAATTGCTATAAAAAAACAAAACATATTATGGTTTGGTTTGATTTGATTCGGTTCACTTTGGTCAATTTTTTTCACCTATCCTTGGTTATAGCTTTAGCCATCAAGATAATATCATCTAGAAGAAAAGAAAGAAAAGAAAGAAAAGATATGGCAAAGCTTGAAAACGAATCCTTTGATGTAGGGAAGGATGCAGGATTATTAAAGGCTGAAGTGCTATTGAACCTCAATTAAGCAAATATCATAATCATTTGTATGAAAATTTTGCTTATTATAGTAATTATATTAAGATTACTTAGTTCTTTTTGTAATATACATAGATTAAATTATAAGTAATGTGAAAAGAGAAAATTAACATAGATTTAATAAAATCCATATATAAAACATGTGCAAGTGTTGTTCTTAATATAATAGATTAAAAAAATATTTGAATATGAAATTATAAGTAATATGAAAAGATCAAATTGGCATAGATTTAATTACGTAACAATTTCTTTTCATGATAATTTGTAGGATTATTTTATTTCTACATTAAAAAATATTATTCCAAATATGAATAATTATGCAATTAGTTATTAAAAATAAATGCCTACCCACAAAATTATTTTTAGTATTATGTCATAATTTTCTCTTTAAATATATACATATAACATTTTTTTTTCTTTTTCAAAAGAGATGTAAAAATTAATTTTTCCCTAACCTTAAAGGGTTAGGCCCCTATTAGCTCTCACCATCCCCCCCGTTGCCACAATTTAGCTTATATTCAATTAATTTGATTGGAAATTAATTTGGTTAAAAATTCCATATATAGAATGAATAGATAAAGGGATGGAGGATTACCTTGTTGCTGTTAAGAGGCCAACTAAGGGTGCTCTTTATGGTGCCACCGATGGGCATGGTGTATAACATGGTCCTAGAGGTTAGCCCTACTGCTATGAGGAGTTGCATGGGGATCCAAATGGGGTTGCAACCAGTGGTTAAGTGTATCTAGACGATTAGCTTAACATCTCATAATATTCATAATAGTGTGGCTATAGATGAGAAGCTGTCGGTATAGACTGTACCGAAGTAGGATATGGCCGACTTAGATTGGAGCCATTGGCGAAGGTACCCAAAAATAGTGACAATGAAGGGTTAAGTGGGTATTGTCCATAATATAGCATGGGAGGTTAATTCACTAGCATTCCAATAAACTGCTCCATCGCTGTGAATCTCTACAGAAATGACCCCATATTGACACTATTTGAGTTGATAGTATACTCATCTTGAGGCTGCTCATAATAGTCATGCCTCTTCTTAATGATTGGTGCTCTGCACATTGATAACTTGATCTGTGCCTTAACACCTCCTCCATGGTAGCGGCATTACTCATTGGCTATCGATCCTCTCCCTTTTATCAATCATCATCACTTGACTGAAATCAAGAACAAGTTATCTTATTAGTACTATGTAAAAATAGATACACTATATTATCATGAAAATAACGATCGAATATTCTTACATTGTTAGATTGTGACTCCTCAAACACTTACTCCAATGTAGGCTACCTATTCTTCTGCTTGATGTGTACCCACCAATAGTTCTAAATAGGCATGGAGTTCCAAAAAAGGAAAGAAAAACAAATGTAAGGGGTAACATTTATACATTATGTGGATATGGTGCATGAAATAAAAAACAAACATTGCCTTTTTTCTATTCTTTATATTAACTCTTGATCGTTGCTGCAAAAAAAGGAAACAAAAAAGTGTTTGGTTAATGCAATATGAGTAGTTGTGTGTCAATTAGTGGTTGGAAAAAATATATACCTAACACTTCTTATCAATCTTAGAGAAGCAACACATCCTTTTACTTGCCAGGCTAGTGTTAATGTTATGGAGATGGTCGACTATCTATTGCATCACCTTCACTCAATTTCTTGTAATACTTATGTCGCTTATAACATGCCTAGCTATATGACTTGCTACCTAAGAAATTCAATGCAACCCACCATTTTCTATTGGTTTGTCAGTTAGCAGGCAAGGAGAACTTTTGTTATACATTGACATAGAATATCTACATTAATGAAGACATAAAGTTGAAATAATTCATTCAAGTATGTGTAAGATTGGAGGTATACTAACTATAAATCTATAGTATGGCATGATGATATGCCTTTGGGAAGGCTGACCATGCCTTGCTTCCAGCTCCCTCCACAAATAATATGGTTGATGCCTTATCGTGGAGTGGAAACTCTAACCTGACCATCTTCGGAGGTGTGAACATTATCCCCAAATATCCATTGGGCATGGTAATTTTACCTCTAGTTGATCATCATAAACTCCTCCTTTGTCTTCAACCCCTTATAGAGACCTAACTTCTATTTAGTTGCATGATATCAGCCTCCTCCATAGTGGCAATTTGGGTAATCTCCTTTTGCTTGTGGCCTGTAATACCTCCCTAATATGGGGCATATCAATTAGGACATCGCTCTTTAGATGTGGCATAATTACAAAACAACAAAAATTATCCCTACAAGCTATATAACTCATTATTCCTATTGTATATAGGGCTACCATCATCTTCGTCATTGCTCGCATTAGAAATCTTACTTGATCAAGTGAGCATGTTAGGTATTCTTAGTCAAGGAAGATCCAATTAACCTAAATTGTCTAAAGCCTTGCAACTATTTGTTGAAAAGGCTCCTTGGCATTAGGTTGCTCTATTGGTTTACCCTCATTAGGCCCTTTAGCATGAAAAAGACCTTAGTGAATAAATTTCAACAGTGGACCTTTTTGACAAGATTCTAATCACTAGATTGATTGCTTAGGTCTTTTAGGTAAAATATTCATTGGGAATGTTATGGAGGAATGTATGAATCTTCATCGTACCATGTCCTTATGTGTAAATCGATATGAGGTTTTCGTTGATGCTTTTTGGTTTATCTAGGTTGGTATCAAACTGCCTACATTTGAAGAAGAATATACATTGGGATCCCATATTATTTAAATGAATCAGGTTCATGAGTGCGCCACAGAAAGTTGTGCTCAGTTCGTTATGTCCACCCAATATGCCTATGCCACTATTCTATGATCGTAGGGATGTTTCTTGGGATTTCGTGTTATGCTTAAATTCATTCACCATGTATGCTTTGTAATTGTAATAGTGATCAATTGTGCCTCAACTCAATGCTTCCAGCTCTTCTGATGCCTATGGTCCATCAATTGCCTTGAGTTGCATAATCTGCAATAAAGTCACAAAATTAAATTAAGGAATTCCTCATTAAGTCATTGTTCATCAAAGGATTATGTCACGCCCCGAAGGTACCCCAGTGTTATTAAACAAGCCACACTTGAATACTATCACTAGCTTACCTTTGGAGAGTGACATATTTTCCAAACAACAGGATCTTTTATTTGCTTTGATAAGAAAGGATAAATACATGTAAGACATAAATTAGTAAATAACTACCATCACAAGTAACATGTATCATAAAGGTATTACAAACCATATAATCTTTCCAAGAAACTTCAAATACATAATTGATAATCTGTAAACTATCTAATCTATACTAGTAATAATAGAAAACAACTTATCCTGATTTGACCCATGAGCTTCTAGTTCCTAAGCTCTTAGCAGGGCCATTCTCCTGGATGTAACTAGGCATGGTCGTAGAGTAAACCTAAAATGTCTTTAGGAGTGTGAGTAAAACCACGGGCTTAGTGAATAACTAGACATATTACACATCAAATAAGTTTATTAACAAATCATATGTAATGCAATCACTCAAACATATGCTCAAATACAAGCTCGGATGATCTAGAATTCAAACAGGAAAAGATTTACCTCTTTTTAGGGTTGAAGAATAATTACTTTACAGGAAAATCAACGATTTCTTATCTTAGGGTTTATCACTTTTAGTTTAATAATGTTTTAACTGACCATTTCCTATATCAATCTTTAGAAACTCTCTAAGTATTAATCATTTCAAGCGATACTACGGGTGGGCTCTTCGTTGCCATTTAGTTCCTGTAGAACCGACGAAACAAGAGAACCTTAGAGAACTAATACTTTAGAAAAACCAAGCATTAACAGAGAACCGAAATATTAATATGTAGCAGACTGTCACCCTTTTTGTTTATACAATAATGCAGTTCGTGTATGCATGATTGTTTTAATTACAAGCCAATAATTCTCAATCAGACTTAGGGTGTCTAATCATTACATACACAACTTATAACTTGCTTATCATAGTCATCAAACAATCACTATTATCACTTTCGTTATTATAGATTGACAATCATACAATCAGATCACAATTCATTTCAATTATAACATCATAACAATCATATTATTATCTTTACATTACATATTCAACTAATTACAAGCATAAACAGTATAATATGACTGAGTTACTCACCTGCTCTTATTGACTAGTCATAATATCATCGGAAAGTCCTTTATAGTATCAAAGTCACCTAGATAAATAAAAATATTCATCAATAAGGCATGAATTATATATAACTAAACTCCTATGAGTGTCTGAGTGTCCTATATTGGTATTTGGTTTTGTTTCTATTACTATATTGATCCTTTAATGGTCTTATGATAATCAATTATTATTTAATATTTATTTTCATTTTGCTTGTCTTGATATTGTTTAATATTTATATCATTTATCGGGTATTCAAAAAATTGATATTTAATAGCTTATTTTTATAGTTATATTATTACTTTTTATATTGTTTTTTGTCTAATATTATAGTAACTTGTATTTATTTACTATTTTTTAGTGTCGTCGTGTTTTTTTTATATCTTACTTAATTATTTCATCATTTTTAGATATCACATTATTCGTAAATTTAGCTTATTTAAATTTCCATTCTTATATATCTATAATAGATAATTATTAGAATATTTATAATTCATTTCTATTTATACAATATATTAATATTAGCAAATATTGATAGTAATATTTTCCAATAATTTTAGGAGTTGCTAAATTACATTTATTAATTTTTTAAATTTTTAGTTGAATTTACTTTCTAAAATCTTATTTAGTTCTCTTATTACACATATATGCATATATATAATGTATATATACTAGTTTTGGACAAAACAGACTTAATCTGGAAAATTTTACACGTATGCTGACACCTACGACGACATCTCGTATAAATTATTACACAATTCAAACACCAACGCTGGCTTAAAGGCTACCAGTGTTTAACAAACACTGCCAGCATTATGGCATATGTCGGCCTCAAACGTCGTCGGCTTTGAATTCTAGAGGTCAATGTTAGATGGAATTTACATGGTTCAAAAATTTACGTAGCCTCTATTCGAGGCTACGCTGCTTCTACGCTGCTAGCCTATCCCTATACACCGCTGGTGTTGGGGGCATAAGCTACCGGTGTAGAGACGGCATTACCACTATTCATCGTCTTCTCCACTTTTCCTTCTTTTATTTCTTATTTTTCTCGGTCCATATGTATGTTAAGACTACTTTAAAGCATTCTTAAAGTGTTCCTAAGGGTTTGTACGTGTTATATGCAGACATATATCATTTCATAACATCTCAACATGTAGTTAATCCTTGTTCTACAAATTTAAATGGTATAACTAGGGTTTTTATAGAAACTTACCTTGTTTGGGTTGGTTTAAGGGTTCTAGTTCTTCTTCCAGAGCTTGATACGACCCTAGATATATAGAAATATAGTTTAAGATCATGCTTTAACAATCTAACTTCTTAAAATGAATTAACTTACCTTGTTTGTCTTCCTCCTAAGCTTGTTTAATGGTAGTTTTATGGAGCTTATTTGGTGTGGTTTTGGTTGGTGTTTTGGTGATTCTTATAAGGATGAATTTCTGTTATTGTTTGAGCTGTTGTTTGTTGGTTTTTGGTGAAAGATGAAGGAGAACCTTAGTGTTTAATTATTTTGTTCTTTAGTTCATTAAGGGCACATATATATATAGATGAAGAGGAAAAAGGTGGCTGCAACTTGGGTAGAAAATAAAATTTTCTCCAGCGAATGCCTTCATGATTTGCATGCATTCAAATGCATTAGTTAAGTTTATAGATTTGGGACATTTCTATTGGTTTAGACATGTCTTCCTTTGACTTTCCGTTACCAAGCTTGATCTCATTGCCTCAAAATTTTGGCTATGCATGATTTGAGGTGTTTCCAACCACAATTACTCTTCAATTTACACCAAAAATTTTGAGTAAATAATACTATAATAATAATTAGTTAATTTATCTTAGTTTTAGGATAGTTTATTAAGCTAAACGGGTACACATTTGTTAGTTATTTAAGAGTTTTGCCTCCAAAAATTTATATAGAGTTCTACAAAATTTCTAGATTGTTATTAAGTCTAACTTTAGGTTTTAAGTTTACGCAATAAATTATTTTTAGAATTTTATCTCTCCCGATTAGGGTTTTCTGAGCTTAATAGGCCAATTCTCATTTTAGGCTCTAATAGCTTAAAAATACCTTAATTAAAACGAAGGTGTGATCCAAATATTTATTTGGTTTTGTATGTGAGTTATGGATCTGTTTTATTTTTATTGTGTATTTATAATCTAAATGGTTCATCCATAGATTATCGCTTTCTAACTATAAGCTTAGTTGGTTATTTACTCTTTATCGTATTTAAAATCTTAACTAAATTATTCTTATATCTTAAGTTTTCGATACTACTATGAAATCTTATGAGTAGTCTTAAATACTATCTAGAAAACTTTGTTTTAGGGTTTAAAATTATATATAGGCTCATCTCTATGTGGTTTTATTCTAAGGCTTTGGTTGATCCCATAAAACATTCTATTTTCTATTTTTATAATTCTATCTATTTCTATTTGTATGAAAAATTTCAAGGTTTACAGATTAGGCATGCCTCAACTTTGTTCCTAAACCACTCTATGAAATGCTTGCTCATGAGTGCACCTATGTTACATGCTCTACATGCATTTAGTTTTTTCCAAACTACGATCATTAATGGGTTAGTAATGAATATGAAAAAAAAAAAAAAAGTAGTGTTAAGTATGCATTAAAGAAAGGAAGTGACAACACTTACCTCACATGTGACTACACTTACTCATAATTGTTCAACATTGTCTAATGCATCTTGTTAATTTCAACATTCATCTCTGCTAAGGCTTACGTGCCCAATGGTCAAAATGGCTATGCAAATATCTAAAATGTTACCACAAAACCTTCTTCTAATGGTTTATCCCATAACTTTGAGGGGTATTCATTCTCAAGTCCATATTCTCAAAGTGGAGAGAACAAAATTGAATATTTTTACAGACAATGTATGACTCAGTGATAGATCCCCTCACTCTTATACTATTCCTCAGATTCTCCTTATTTACTTCAAGGTATATCTCAACCAGATGCATCCAATGATACTAACCATGGCTATATATCCATGCTTCTCTTAGCAATCCCACATTTAAGTGAACCATGATGTCATAAAAGGCAGAAAAAGATATCATTTAACTTGCATTGTTAGGATTATAGTTTTTTATAATGACTCCAACAAATCCATGTGAAGTTCTTTAGCATCCAACTCTTAAAAAAAGGGATATATCACATACCACATCATATATATTGTATCAAGAAAACCATGAATGACCACACGAAGGATCCCTTGAAGTAAAACATGGTAGTTGTGGCTCTTTAGACCTATTAAATTTACTTTTTCTACACTGAAATAGCACAATATGTTCGTAGCATATCCATATGACAATTTGATAGGACTCATGGTTCACTTGGATCGATATCTCGATCTAGAGTTAAAGGATTGATGAATTTAGCTTAATGGATTATTATTGATAAGCCCAATGAAGACGAGTTGGAGTATTTTAACATATATATGATGCGCATTGGTGATAGGTATGATATATGATATGATATGGTATGTTTAAAGGGAAAATAATCAAAGTTACATATCATACCCATAACAAAGATAGTGATGGGAGCAGATCAAGAAAATCAAGTTAATCTTTGGTATATCATATCCAAGGATTAATCGTCGATATCCTTATAATTTTAGTTTTCATAAATCATAAAAAAAAAACAAAAACAAGTTATATACCTTAAATCACAATAAAACACTAGATCTAAAATTACTCAGATTCTTCAATTCGTATCATCTTGGTATTATATCTTAGTGTTACCGATTATGGTTCAAGACTGTGGTATTAGATTTCACTACAACAAAACAGGCCTTTAGAGACAAAAATTCTGTCTCTAAATGTAAGTTTTCGTTGCAAAAACCATCGTCGCAGATTTTATTTGTAAAATTATAACAAAAACAGAGATGTTAACACCCCTAAGGTTAAGAGCACTGTTAATATGGGAGAGTTCATGGATTTCATGAAGGAGATGATGCAGGAGATGCAAAATATGATGCTCCAACAAAGTGGAACCCTAAGAAATATTAAGGAACTTGTTAGAGGAAACCCTCAAACCCATGAAATACAAGAATAAGAGCATGTTGAGGAATTAAAGGATAATCCAAGTGTTCAATTACCCTACGGTAGAGTAGTATATGGCCGCAGAAGAGGAAGAGAGAATATGAGATACCTGGTGTGTGGTCGTCAGGTTGGAGATTATGAAGATGATTTTGAGAATCACCATTATGGGCACAGGCCTAAAGGATTACAAGTATAAAAACCGTGAAACTAAAAGTGTCGTCTTTTGATGGTACCGAAGGAGTGGATAAATATTTTGATTGGGAAGATCAAATTAAAAAAAAAAAAACTCTTTGACTATCATGATTGTGATGATGTACAACGAGTTAAGCTTGCTACGATTGAGTTCAAGGGCTATTCTTTACATTAGTAGAAGAATGTAGAGCAAGATGCTATATCGACTGAGATGCACAAGTTGTTGCAGTGAAGGTTTGTTCCAGATTACTATAGCCAAGATTTGTCTATGAGATTGCACGTTTTGCAACAAGTAAAAGCATAGCTGAATATATTCAAGAGTGTGAAATCCTTAATATGTGAAGTCAAATTATTGAGACTTCGGATCAATCAATTGTAAGTTTCATTGTAGGTTTGAAATCTAAAATTTTTTATATTGTTGAGCTTCAAAGAATTGATACCTTAGAGGAAGCGATGTTGATGGCGAAAAAGGTCGAAAGGCAATACAAGTCTCACAATTCTTCAGGTAACTCTTCTAAATATGAAAGTAGTAAGAATTTTTATTGTTTCGATGCCGAAAAGGAGAGTATTAGTGGACATAAGGATGATGAGAAGCACGAGTCTAGTCATGGGAAGCCTAACGATGAAAAGGTGAAGTCAGTTTCTAAATCCAGTGACTCTAGTATTGCTGGAAAGAAAAGTAGTGATATTAAATGTTTAGTTTACGGATATATGGCTGCCCAAGATCTGCTGTTTATATTTGTGGAAGTTGTTTGGAGAGTGATAGTGAAGGGGAGAGAAGTAGTTTGAGTGTAGCACTAGTGATTAATCACGAACAAAGAGAAAACATATTCTATATTAAGTTCTTAATGATAGGGCTTTTTGTGTAGCCCACATCGATTCAGATAGTTACACTAATATTGTATTGACGATAATTGTAGAGAAGCTTCAACTTTTGACCACTCCAAATCTATAATAATATAGTTTACATTAGCTTAATGATAAAGCATCTAGTTATGTCACTAAGCAGGCAACAGTTCCTCTCTCTTTACTAAATCATTACATTGATGAGGCTTTTTATGATGTAGTGCCAATGAATGCATCCCATATTCTATTAGGGTATCCTTGGTTGTTTGATTGGAATGTGAATCACAATAGAAGAGACAACACTTACTCTATATTATTCAATGGCAAGAGGATTAAATTGTTCCTTAGGAGTCCTGAAGCTATGAGACAAACACAGAGTTGAATCCTCCTATGAAAGAACCATTACAGTTGGCACCAAAAGTAGCTGAGAAGAAACTTACCAGTGGGTAAACAAAGTAGTGTTACATATGGGACATAATTTGAAGATAGAGAGCAAATCTTCTATTCAGGATGACTTTGCTCAAGATTTGAGGGCAAACCTTCATGAGCCAGGGGATATGATAGGAATCATGATTTGCTTGAATCGATATCTCGATCTAGAGCTAGTGGATCGATGAACTTAGCTCAGTAGATCATAATGAAGACGAGTTGAAGTATTTTAGCGGATATATGATGCACATTGGTGATGGGCATGATATGGTTTGTTTAAGTATGAGAAATTACTACATATAAAGGAAAATCATCAAAGTTGCATATCACACATGTGACAAAGATAGTGATGGAGCGGATCAAGAAAATCAAGTTATAATAAAGATCACTACCTCCATCACGTCTGTGATGCTAATGGTGACATTGAAGATCCCCTCGAAAGCAACCATGAAATTGCCCCTGATAATGTCATCATCAGATGAAATTGAGAATTGAGAGGATTACCGTCCCCATCATAGTCATGACGTTGCTGATGACCAATATTATCACACCTGTGATGAACTTAAATGAGTAGAATTGTTTTGTGTTCGAGGAGATCACTACTCGAGTCATGATCGTGATCACCAGCGTAACTTTATGCTCTATTTCAAATGTTAATTTTTACTTTCTTATTCCATTTTTTGACTTCTTATGTTCTATATTTACCCGTACGCATATTGTGGGAGTATATAAGGGTCATTAGGGTTATGTTAACGGTTGTTTTATGAAAGTTTTGCCCTCTTGAATATTGAGTTGTCCTTTCTAATCGAATTGACTTCTTAAATAAGATTGAGTTTTCTTTTCAAGATTATTCTTTATTGTTTTTTTTATCGTGCGTAATATCATTTGGCTATAACAACTAGTTAGAATATATCTTTTGGTGCGTTATATCCAAGGATTGATTGTCTATATCCCTTATAATTTTAGTTTTCATAAATCACAAAAAGCACAAAAACATATTATAATCCTAAATTACAATAAAACACTATATCTACAAATTACTTGGATTCTCCAATCTATGTAACAATCTTACATTTCTAATCAAGTTGCAACCCTCTTTCATTTGTCAAGACATCAATGTACATATAGCTTGTGGCTTGGAAATACAACCGGCATGGTTTTGCAAGTGTAGCTCTAAATGGATACTAATCTCTTATAGAATGACTCTCGCCTTTCTCATGCCATTTGATTTACCCTTGATAACAAAAACTCTCCCAAACAGGTCGTCACATATATTCTTCTCAATATGCATGACGTTGGGGTTGTGGTACATATGCAATTCCAAGCAATATGGCAATTTAAAAAGCACTCTTTTCTTATACCAATTCATTCATTCCTCATTTTTCGTTTAACCAAGCCTTTCTTGTACTTTCCCATTATTACACACTCACATTGACTCAACTAAACCAAAATATCTTCAATGCTTAAAACCTTTAAGTGGGGCCTTTTCTTCATAGTCCTATCAAAATTTTCACTACCATGACGCCACAAATGCCTAGCTGGCAAGATCCATTAGTAGCCCGTGTAATGGAATTTACTAGTTGTATGACAAATGGTATAATCTACATTGCATATAAAACATGTCTTCTATCCTTTGGTTGTCTAACCAAATGCTTGCAATCCTGGGACTAGTGGAAAATGATGCAAAACCTTGATTGGAATGGTCTTTTGCTTTTTAAAATGAAACATGGATCTCACCTCTCCACACAACGACAGCTCTTAAGGTTTTGAAACTCTTTTGAAAACAACACACAGTTATTTCGATAAGCATGGATTGCGTTTGCATCCATTCTCAACTATCCAAGTATTTTTTTTAGCATCATATTATGAAGATGGCAAAAATTTATTTCTTGGCAACAAAATTTTTATAAAGGCAAGCCGGTTGTTAAAACTTTTCATAGAGTGTTTGTCATTAACCTTTAGATTCATCATTTGTATTACCATGGACAACATTGAAAACTTGATACAGCCTGAGTACATTGAGCTCTTAGCATTTTCAAACATCCTCATTCACCAATTTCCATGAGCTTAACTGCTTGTGTCCCTACTATCGGTGTCATCCCCCTTTAGGTCATTCATATTATTAGCAAAATCCTCCAAAAGTTGACGATTAGCTAATCTTCGAATGGTGGGTACATGTTTGGAATTCCACTTTACCCCACTTACATTATTAAGCACCTCACCTTCATCATCAGATCCTTCTAACTCCTTACCATGATAAATCTACTTCAAGCGAGTTCAAACCATTTCCCTCATCATTAAGTGATATCGATTATACAAACAGACTGTTACGACATGTTTAGGAAGTCTTTATAAGGTATCTTATTAGTTCATCCGCCTGTGTGTGGTTTGTCGCTACTTCTAAAAGACCATTAACTCCATTTATATACTGCGTTGATGTTAGATTGCACTTAATGTGCTAAATTTGTTCCAACATCCTAAACTAAAATATAGTTAATGGCAAGATCCTATTACAGTAATTTATTTCATTTACATTTTTTCCTATTATTTTTTCAATTTTGGTAAAATCGTTAGTAATAAATTCAGTTAGCCATCATATAAAAGAATTTGTTCTAATTTCCTACAACCTACAGTAAGACATTTTATATATCTAACTAAAAACAACACATATCATATACAAATGCCAATATAAATTGAATATATCAAATAATTTAAAGCACACTTCTACGCAATATAACAGACATTATTGCTTGGCGTATCCAAATCTACACAAACAACGCAATATACATTCATATATGAGCATACAAAAAAAAATTATATAAATTTACCACAACCTATAGTAACACAAAGTATATATTTAAATAAACTCAATACACATTGTATATTATTGGCAAAATAAATAAAATATTAAAAAAATTGCATGCACAATTATATATAATTAGCAACTTAGTAAATATAATAATAACATATATTCTAACAAATATGAACAATATATTATATATTATAAATTATAAAAAATTTTGCTAACCTTGAATGAAGAAAACACGAACACGACTAGCATGGATATTGTAAAATTTCCCATGGAACACTAACAAAATAAAGAAAACATAAAAGTTATTAGATATTAAAAAAAAAAAAAACTAGTGAGAGAGAAAGGCGCAAAGGGAATGATTGAACTAAGAGAGACCAAGAGTGGAAAATGAGAGCACACAAGGGCAATTAGCATAGGTAGCACTTATATAGGGGAATGAAGAGGCGAGACTTGCTATTGACTGTCCTTGTTAGCAGCAAGTCTCACCCCAATACTCTTGTTTGTGTTTTTGCAAACAAGAGAGGTGAAACCGCCTCTATGTCACATAACTCTAGTAAATATTTTTACTAATGTGTCATAAGTTAACAAAAACTTGAGAGGTGAAACTCACCTCTATGTTACATAACTCTAGTAAATATTTTTACTGATGTGTAATATGTTAACAAAAACTTGATAGTTTTAACAAAAGTTAATATTTGTAAAATATGTTAAGCAAAAAAGACTTAAATAAAAGGGAAAAAAATGTTAAGGACTCCAATAGAAAACCAAACAAGCAATGATGACTAAGAACATACTTTTTCCCAAGAAATTTTAGTGTTTTGTGTAGTTTATAATGGTCATAGAAGGAGAAGGAGAAGGAGTAGGTGATAGCCAGCCAACTTGGAATGTAACTAAACTTTTTATTTTAACTTTCTAGTTTTTCTTAATATTATTAAAGTTTTATTATTTTCATTTATTTGTAGATTATATAATTATTTTGTTATTTTATTCATTTAAATTACTAATATAGACGAATCATATCATGTCAACAATTATTGAACAACCAAAAAAAACATAATGATGTTAAAAAAGTCTATTTCATAAATGTTTGTAAATATTGAAAATTCAAATAAAAAGCAACAAAGGTTTATGACTCAAATAGAAAACAATAAAACATTGAGGACGAGTACCTGAGAGTAATAAAGGAGTTGGTACACATGAACTCTCCATTCAGTCTTAAGATTAAAAGATATTTGAAGATGAGAATTTTCAGAGTCCTATTAATGCTGGTAGCATTAGGTCCCTCGCATATATTCACTTTTAAATAGATTTAGTGAAGCATTCTCAAACAACTTAATTCATTGACAATGGTGCTATCTGACAATGGTGCTTCTTGGTGAGATAAGGTCCAAATACGGTAATGCTCTCACACTATCTAGTGCCCTTGTTTAGGGAACTTATGCCTAGTTTGACATTAAGGATGCTTCTTCACACTAAAATTCGGACGCACGCGTCCGATTCCCATTTTTGCTTGATGTCTCTGGAGAAATACTCATTAGTTTTTTTACTCCACTTATTTTTTTATATGCCTAAACTTTACAGGTAGACTTGCTTGATTAAATGTTGCATTGGTTAATCATTAGGGTCATAGAGTAGCAACATCTGCGACTGCCATGAGCACACAGGTTTAGTTTCTTGCACGCCCAGGTGAATGCTCCAACAACACTCCATTGGCAAATTACAGGCACTACTATCGTTTTTCCAAACAAAGTATAAAAAGCAAGCACATCGTTGGCCTCATCAATTCAAAGGCAACATCCTTAGATGTAATCTTAAATTATAACTTAATTTCTATGTGGTTTTTAACATGGAAATCAGTGAGGCTTATGATGTTAAATTTGCTATGGATTAGTGTCACGAATCGTACCTAAACTTGACAAGATATGTAATTAAATAGTTAAATTTTGAAATTGATCAATTTAGTACTTAAAAGAATTTTTCATGCACACCAACAGTATCTCTATCAAGTTCTTTTAAATAGTAAATTATTCCATTTTAAAGTTTCTTAGGTACTAAATCAATCATTTTTAAACTTGAAGTACTAGATTGATCGATTTTAAAGTTCAAATACCTAATTGCATATTTTGTTAAAGTTCAAATATCATTTGTGGCATTATCCCATTTTTTATTAAACTAACCCTATTAATTTGACGATCGTTTGTTACATTCAACTTTGAATCGGAGCAAATAATTAAGGATGGCGTCAATCATTTAATGAGCAACTTACTCCCCATGTGCACAATAAAAAAATTTATGGTATCAAGTAAAATTATAGCATGCGACATTGTAATATAAACGATACTAACTATCAAGAATATAATACAGATGAGGGATAATATCACAAATAGTATGTGAACTTTGGTAAGATGCATAATTAGATAATTAAACTTTGAAACTAATAAATTTAGTATTGAAATTTATGAAATTTAAAACTGATCAATTTAGTACCCCTGAAAAAACTTCGAAAGTGATCATTTTAGTACCCAAAAGAATTTGATGGAAATATTGTTGGCATGAATAAAAAGTTTTCTGTGATACTAAATTAATCAAATTTAAAGTTTTTTAAGTATTAAATTGATCAATTTCAAAGTTTTTAGGTACTAGATTGATTAATTTCAAAATTAAGGTAATTATATATTTTGTCCAAGTTTAAGTACTATTCGTAACATTAACCTATCGGCATTAATTGTTAATGATGTAAATAATATATATAGGAGATTATTATTTTATTTTATTAATTAGAGAATAGATATGATTTAGTTTATATTTTATTTTATTAGAAATCGGTATCTAGTTGTAGAAACCACATCTTTTAGTCTTCTAAAATGTGGTTAATGTCACATATAATATCTGAACTTTGACAAAATATACACTTAGGTACCTGAACTTTGAAATTGATCAATTTAATACCTGATAAAAATTTCCATGCATACCAAGAGTACCTTTATCAAGTTCTTTTAGATACTAAATTGATCGATTTAAAGTTCAAGTATCTAATTGCATATTTTGCTAAAACTCAATAACAATTCATGACATCATCCCTCTAAAATATTCTATTTCATTCTTTATTATGAATGGGAAAAATGTGATAGACATACATGAGTGAATCAGAAATTGACAGAATAAAAAGTCAATTTTCTTTAATGGTGTGATGCCATTTAAAATCTTCTTGTTATGATTTCACCAAGAAATTGTGTTGTGAGACCATATAATTTGATGGTGATGTGAAGCAATTATCAAATTAATATGGCGGTGTGAGGATAAAGATATGTCTTTCT
This sequence comes from Combretum micranthum, assembly GCA_024138025.1. Taxonomy (NCBI): domain Eukaryota; kingdom Viridiplantae; phylum Streptophyta; class Magnoliopsida; order Myrtales; family Combretaceae; genus Combretum; species Combretum micranthum. The sequence goes on from JAMXBD010001783.1 coordinate 84,492, forward strand.
AGGTTTTTTTTTCTATATATTTCATAAAATAATAAAACATATTTTTTTTCTCTAATTGTCTTACATATGGCATCAAAGTTTTTTTTTTTTTTTTTTTATTATTATTTTTTGTTCATCATATGTATTCCACCAGTTGCACCATGTTTGAAAAGAGGGAAAGAATTAGGAGGAAAAGAAAGTGAAAGGAAAGAATTAAAGAGGAAAAAATAGAAAGAAAAGATAGTAGTATAATATTTTATTTTGTTGAAATGCCTTAAAGGCCCTTATATTTTAAAATTGTGCATTTTTTTTAAAGGTGTAATGTCTTTTCATTTATATTCCCTTCAAATCTTTGGTGGGCTCAAGAGAACGTTTTCTTCCTAAATCTATTCCTTTCCCCTCCTCTTCCTTTTCCAAACAAAAAAAAGGCAAAATTTTTCATTCCAGTTCTTCTCCGACCTTTTCCTTCCTTCAAACATAGTGTTAATATCAACCTTGTTACATTTTACAAAGATATACTAGAAATCATCTTTTTCTTTGACAAACAATGGTTATCCCTTTTTTCATAATTATGAGCATCCACTTGTGCCATCTATTCATAACAAAGGTAACTAAAGTTGAAAGATAGAGCTGTCGGGAAAAATATTGAAAGATGGAAAATGTATGAAAAGTGAAAGTTAATAACCTATGAATTCATCATGATTGGTTCGTTTCAAGAGTTACAGCTATATTCTTTATAGCTTTAAGTATCTTTTCATGGTTGGCATTCGTTAACTACAACAATGCTGATGCAATCACCTGTTTTTTTCCCTCAAGCTTTTGTCCGACAAAATTACATGAGTTCCGAATGGGCAATGTGCATGTACACGCGTTGTGTCATTGTGCCCAAATAAAGTTCCATACATAATGTCTTGCCCTAAAGTTGGTCAAGGAAAAATGAGGGTGTCAGATTCACACTCACTCAAAACGACTTGATAATTTGCTTGAGGTCAATTTCAATATATTATAATTGAACCGGCTTCAGGCTCAATTTAAGCTATTAAGTAGTTTAATTAACTAACCTTAATCTTAAATCTATTTAGCACAATAATTTTACTAATCTCGTGACATTCAAATCGAGTTTAAAAATACATCTACGTTTTAACATTTGAGTCAAACTTTATCTTCAACATAAATTTAGATGAAAGATTTTTTTTTTTTTAATTTTTTAATGAATGAACAACCTTGAATATGCTTGATCAGCACTTCCAATCGATTTTTTTTTTTTTTTTGGTTCCCAACAAAGTACTTTGTTGATAAAAGCAGCACAAGTAAAAAGTTTGGTGGTTTAGATCTCACATCAACCATAGCAAAGATACTAGATTATTTTTATTAAGGATGCTTGACATGGAAACCTAGACCAATCAATCACAAAACACCAGTAAAACAAGGTCATTAACAGTGTTGCTTCACAACAAAACCAAGATTAGAGTTACTTAACCAAACAACTTAAAAAATAAGTACTTACTTTCACTCCTATTATAATTATTGGAGTGTAACATGCCAAGTAATTTTCTTGAACAAACTAGACCAACTTTATCCAAGTTCCTTAGCGTAAAAAGCCAAAGCTAAGCAACTCTTTTATCGGTTACTTAATGGATAAAAAGGATTGTTTCATCTTCTTTTTGTAATTTTTCCTTTATCTATATAATATATATATATATATATTCTATCAAAATCATTTTTGTAATATGGTATCCACAAAAGTTTCTAAAAGTTTTTAAAAAATTTAATACTAGTGGCATCCTGAGGAATTTCTTAAGCAAGTCAACAATAAAGTAAGAGAAAGAAGATGTAAGATATCTTTAAATATTATTAATCCCTTTCTACCCTAAGCTACCACCTAGCCAGCACAAGTATTAACTAAGATATGAATAAAATCAACAAGACAGACATATGAGGTTCATGCTTCAATATGTACTTCCAATCGAGGTTGAGAATAACCATTTAAGCTCGTTCAACTATGAACCAAATTTGTGTTCTAAGTTGTTCAATTAAGTTCAATCAATTTGAATTTCTAAAATTAGGGTAGGTTCCACATTAAAGTTTTTATGTTTATAGTGGATATGGCAATCACAAACGGTAACATAAAATTATATTATCCGAAATATTTGCCAACAAAAAAAAAAAAAAAAAAAAGGAATTTCAATGTCATTAAAAAAGAAAACCCAAAGTACTTCATGGCTTCATGCACATCCTAAATTTCGAAAATGGAAAATAATCAGACGTACAGTACAACTTCACATTGATGAGAATCATATTAATTGCAGGGGTATGAAAAATATCAATGAAACCGAAAAATCGAATCGAAATCGTAAAACTAATTCAAAAAATATGATTAAGCGATTTGTTAGTTTCAGCTTAGGATTACGATTTTTATTTTTTTCGGTTTTCAATTTCGGTTTCGATTTCGGTTTGTAACCATAATAACCAATGGTTAACGGTTAACTATTTTAATATTTATAAATATATTATATATGATTTACATATACATAAAATTTACCTATGTTAATATTCCTTGGATTTCGATTAAAATACTATTGTCTTATGTTTGATGGAGTTAATGTGGTAATTATTTGGTTTGATTTTATTGATAATGATACATCCAAAAGTTTTTTTTCCTCTTTTCCTTAATTTGATTTTTTTTAGCTCTGTAATATATATAATAATTTAAAGAAAAACTCTTTGATAAAGGCTAAAAATAAGGTTTGTTGAAATTATCAATTTATTTGTTGAAATCATTACGTTAAATAGTTAAAAACCGAAAACCAAATAATTTAACCAAATAAAACCGTTAACCGTTTATAATGGACCAAAATATTAAAAAACCGATCAATATGACTTAGATTCAAAAAATAGCCATGAACCGTTAATCGATCTAAATACCCCTAGTAATTGTAATACCCCATCGACCAGTCTTTCATTTTTGTGTTTGCCGTGGAAGCCCACCACCAGTCATATCATGCAACATCCATGCCTGCTAAGCCATTAGTATTTCAATACCAGCGAATATTCCTAAATACTCAGCATGTTCTCCAATCGAATTCAACTCAACAATGATGAGAATATATCACTTCTTATTCATTGGACAATGCATATACGATTGAATGTACTTATTATTTTTAAGCTTATATTTCATATACGGGGAAAGAAAATTTTTCATTTTTGTTTAATATATACATATATTCTCTTCTATTTTCTGTCATCTATCATCTATTTGTATCAATATCTATATTAATCTACTCTCATCTTATGTAATATATTCCTAACTCCACTTTCTATTCTATACCCCATTTGTTCTCTCTCCAATATATATATATATGTTTTAACCAATAGATGATTTATTATATGTTATGTATAATGCCTAAACATTGTTATTTTCCCAACAAATTACTTGAAGTATAAAAGCATCAATATGATATCTTTATTTTGTTTAATTTTCCATATTAACTACTTGAATATTACTCATTTTAGCAATTAACTACTTAAAAGGAGTTATATCAATAATGATCTTAAAAAAATTATGTTACTAACTAAATAGATGCTTTTAAAATTTTAAATAATTAATTATAAAAATAAACAAAGGTACAAAGTATAACATTTACCCATTGTATTAAGTAAATAAAGCTTTATTTATCTCCACTTTCTATTTAACATCTCATTTAATTTCTCCCTCCCATATGTTTTCTCACATGTATATGTATATGCATATATATGTTATATTAACTCAATAAAGCTTTATCCGACTTCAATTTTCTTAATATATATTTTTAAGATAATAAAATTTATTTTATGATCAATAAAAAAGAGTCTCCAAGAATAATACGAGGACTATCAATCGATAAATCACTTGAATTTAATTTACAATACGTATGTCTATAAAGAATTTTCATATAGATATATATATATATATATATATTTTTATAATTGTAAAGATAAAAATGTATATTTTTCATATATGGCTTACATTCATAAGTTTGGGTGATTATTAATAGATTAATACAATAAAATGGCTATTTTAGGCCATTACAATAGAGAGAGGGAATCAAATCTCACTCATCCTATTTGAAAGATCAATGGTTGTATCATTAAGTTATGAGACTATTAGCGTAATAAAATGATCATTCAAATATGTTATGTTTCCTTAATACTTTTTTATTAGTTTTATACATAAAAAAAATTATTTAAACTACAAAACACCCATTATTACTGCTAATATATTAAAAAAAGTAAATAAATTAAATGAAACCTGCGTTTAGAACTGATAAAGTGTCAGAAAATTCATCTAATACTATTGTAATTATATTTGTGATATAAAATAATAGTGGGTTATGAATCATGGAGCATGAGGTCTTAAGTCTCATCATTCCCTGCCTTCTTGGGATATAATTATTATATTCCGAATGGAGACTCAATGTGGCCATTATGCACATATTTAGATTATTTAAATTCGTCATGATATTAGCGTTATTTTTTATTATGGAAGCAAATCATTGTCAAATGCCGGAGCCAATGGCATCGTGCCATGATCACTAAAATCATATAGGGAAATAATATGCCCCTTAAAAAAAAAAAAAAAAAGAATATTAGTTTTACAATTGCCTAATCTTTCCATCCTCCCTATTTATATCTCTCTCCAAATGACATAATTAAGCATTATTATTTGAAACTAGGAGGAGCTAGATCTTCTCCATGGCAGATTCTATTTTCTGATCCCTAGAATTCCTCTATATTGACTTTCATTCATATGCATAAATCACCAATAAAGAAAAAAAGTAAGAGACAAAATTATAAAAGTCATAACAAAGAATTCCAGTGGCTTAATCGCTACGCAATGTAATTCTTTTCTGTGCAGGGCAAAATAAATTTAGATACGCACTACACGATAAATTGAAGATTTTGATGGTTGTGAACTTTCTTTCGCTAATACTCTTTTTTAATTTACAAATAAAATTATCTAAATTTTTAAGATATTTATTATATCATGATATATATTTTTTAATATTAAGGTAGATGTGAAATTTGCATAAAAATTTAATTTAATATCTAAATTTTGAAATGATTAATTTAAAATCTAATTAAATTTTTATGCTTATTCTTATTATAGGTAAAATTGTTTATTTTTTTGCTAACTTGATATTACTAGATTACTACTATTTTTCTTAACATTATTTGATACAAATAGGTTGTTTCTTTCATATTAAAACTTAAATACAATAATATTGATAGATTAGTAAAAATAGCGGCAAAGGTTTGATTGTGTTGATAAAATTTAAATTTTTATGAAAATTTCTGACATTAACATTTTTCACTAGTGCTAATCATGAATCATACAATTGCAATTACTTTGAGCTGACTCTGACTATTCAGCTGACATGGGACCCGAGATAAAGCCACTTTGTCAAATAGTGTGGCACTCATATTCTCTCCCTCTCCTTTGGTCCTTTTTGGCGTTGGGAGTTGACACCAAAAGATCCCCCATCAGGCCATCACTTTTATAAGTTCCAGCTTCAAATGAGGACAAAAAAAAAAAAAAAAAAGGGTCATGGGGAAGCAGTCGAATCAAACATAGCCAGTCATCAGTGCTTTGGATCATGTGGAATTAGGTGAGGAACAACCGGGAAAGTAAAGCATTAACGTCTCAGAAATGTTTTAAATAGGCCATTAGAGAAATTACTTAGAAAAATCCAGTATACATGTTTCAAAGATATTTGCATCATAATAACATTACTTATCTAAAGCAGTCGCCAAAATACTGATTCTCTATCAACACATATCATGCTAATTTTTTATGGGATTCACTTAAAACAACAATACCTTATTTAGATATTAGTAATGCCTGCTCATAATTTTTAATGGACTAACACAATTCTGAATATTTCATATAAACTTCAATTTTTATATTGAAAAAGAATATATTAAAGTTCTCAAGATTTTGTCATCTTTTTGCAAAAAGGATTGAACAAGTAATTTTATTGTATCATATAAGATATAAAGCCTACTTTTATAAGGTAGGATAGATATTTCCAAGAGTCGGAGATCTGAATCGGGACTCCGCTAGCTCGACCTAGCAACTTCATATTGATAGAAATTAGTTATTATCTATTTACAATGTTCAATGCATTATTATATCAACATAATAAATAAATAGATGTAGTTGACAAACATGTATGATTAATAAGAGACTAATATTACCCACTTACCCTTAACATCTGAATGATTTCAGAGGAATAGAATGGAAAGTATATACCTCCTTTATAGATTTGTCACTGCATTTGGCCAGCAAAATAATTATTATTCGATATCATTATTATTGTCAAATAAGATACTATAATTCCTTATCAAGATTAAAAGAAAAGATATTCATTATTATCCTTTTCCTCGAATATTTCCATGTTTTAACCATGAGTCCTTAGTCAATAATCAAGTCTCTAGCCTGGGACAATAATGTAATATTTTTATTCCGTGATTTTTTTTCTTGTATATTTTCTGTGTTATTCAAGGAACCCAAGTCAATAGTCTAGCCTTAAAGTAGAATAAGGGATATTGGTATTTTGGATACATTCCTAATTTGTTATAAATTTGTTATTATCGCTTTATATATATTTTTAGTAATTGCAATGGTATAATGTCTACCTTATTTTATTTGGCCAACCCATAGCTTTTTCTATCAAACCTTAAAACATTTACTGTATGCTCCATTAAATAGTTATTCCATGATTTCCATCCCCGGAGCTGTAAAGTAGAATAAGGATATATTGGTATATTTGATACATTCCTAATCTATTATATAACAGTAATTTATTTCTTTATATGTTTTTTACTAATTGCAATCATATAATAATACCTAATTTTATTCCCCCTTTACTGCTTAAATTCGAGTTGTTTTAGCAAAAAATTTTCAAAATAATTAAAACATGCATCCAAGTCTTAAATGCACACGCATTGAAGTCGAAATATGCCAATTCATCCCAATATGCTATTTTTGAGTAATTTCTTATACTGGTCATGCATGTCGCGATGAAAATTCAAAAAATAATTTTTAATCAAAATTCTGTCTTTGTTTACATAAAAAGAATTTGATTGATGAAGGCAAGAGTTTTTATACTTGATCGTAAAATATATATAGATATATATATACTTTTAACACTTTTTGAATATTTTTCTATTTTGTATTTGTATTTCAAATCATATTGAATTCGCCTTGTGCGATTGCATTCTATCAGGGATTTTAGCTGTAATACACCTAACAAAAACATGGCTATAATTGAAGTCTCGCTGGAAGGAATAAATTGGGTATATTTTCCAAAGTGCACTCTATGCCAATGCGAACATTCATATTATTCAATTGGAACGAAAAAGGACAAAATTCTGAATCTGCTCCATCAACGTCTCCTACAAATTTAGACCCATAATTAAGGTCCTGTTGAATGGCGGTCCAGGCACTCCATAAGCTGGCTGGGAGTGTGATAACTAGTCAGCTCAACTGACAATAAGGGGAAATACTCGATTGCCTTTGGATGGATAATATACAAAAGTCTAAGTTAAAGAGATATCAAAAACCTTCTCTCTTTTCCCGTGAGACAGAGATATGTAAGCCCAGCCGAAAAACTTGCATCAAGTGGCATATGGAGGGCTTCTAGAGAAGACTAAAATTTACCATTAGAACTTACGTTAAGTGGTAGGTTTATTTCAAAGTAGTAGGTGTAGTAAATAAAAAATGCAATAGATACGATAGGTTTCATAGAAAAAAAGGAGATAATAGGTTAGAAAAGTGATAAGTATGATAGGTCGGCGACTTAACATAAGTAGATCTTGTAAAACCCAAGCCCATGTAAAAATGTTTGTAATGTGAGAAAAGATTCGATAAGTGTTACACATCATGCATAATGTACACGTGGTGTGTAACTTTTAATGGTATTCTAACACATAGGTATATATAGTTATTTTAATAACTATCCACTATATTGTCCATATGTTAGAAAATTATTGGGAGTTACACACTACGTGTAAATCCACATGATGTATATTACCTACTTAAAATTTTTTCCTATAATGCAACCAACCCTTTACCAACGTCCCTGAGGTCCATTTGTTTAATCTTTTTTATGGTCGGTTTAACATTTTATATTTATCTTTTATAATTAGATATTTATCAAAAAACAGATACGAATAAAAAAATAAATATTTCTATTCATAAACAAACCAAATAAATAAAAATCAAATATAAATCTTTTATTGATAAAATATAAATAAAACCAAATAATCCAAACAAACTTTACACCGGCCTCTTTCTAAGCTTTGGCTTTCTTTTTTTTTTTTTTTTTATGTTATTTACTTTTACTAAATCAATCAAACACTTCATCTCCCCTCTCCCTGCCTCCATCTTATGGCTTCATCTCCATCACCTCCATATATAAGCCTGCAATTGCAAAGGTTTGGGATGGGTTGAATAAATCCCATACACACCAATAATCACAAGATAATGATAAATCAAGCATATTTACTTTTAACTTTTAATAAATATATACGATTTAATATTTTTATTAAGTAATATTTTAATAAATATTTATTTTGATGATAAGAAAGAGGTAGGAAATGCCATAACTAGAGGGCTACTTACCCCGAACCAACCGAACACCCTTTCAATCTTTTAGGCTCAAAAAGGGGAGACAGAGTGATGAACAGGGAGGCAAAGGGGATGAAGGTTGACGCCTCCAGTTCCTGCTCCGACGTGGTGAAGGTAAATCGGGTACTTTCAACCACACGGCTGGGAAATGGCCCAGCGATCCCGACAATAAAGGTGGTGATGTGTGTTATGCTCTTTCAAGTGCTTTAGTTCTGATGTTTTATAATAATACCGTTCAGGGCAAACAACCTATTTGAAAATACTGCAAATAAATACCAATATCACTAGAAACCAATGTAGATCTTCTACAATTTTTGGCCAAGTTTAAGAAAATTGAATCTCATCACTAAAATAAATTTTCATCAAATATTATTTAACAAGATACTGAATCGTATATATTTTAAAAATATAAGTACTAATCTATCAAAATTTAAAAATAAGATACTAATTAAAAATTAAAAATACTTGCCTTTTGTCTGGTATTATCTCAATAATCGCTTTATAGTTTTTCATTATTATACCTACAACCCATCTATCCATAAGGTTTTTACAAACCCAAGGCCCTTCTCAGCCTGATCCAATTAGTTTTATCTCTCTTTTTTTATCTTTTCTAGAAAAAATCAAACAGATTAAAAAGAAAATGTACCACAAATTAATAAATTAAATCCTACTTGATATAACGTCACTTTATGTGAAAATAAGTGGCGGCTCAAGCCTTTTTCATTATCGTTCGTCTCAATGTGTTTTGGGAATTCAATGTACCAGCAATATGTATGAGTTATCTCTAATTTATTTCAACATGGTTCTTATTTCAAGTGGTTAAGGAATTCAATGTACTAACTAAGAAAATTCTACGATTCATTGACAATTATAATAGGATATATCCCATCAAATTATTATTAAAATGTTTCACTTCTATTTCCATCATGCTTGTAACTATTGAACTTTTTATACTAATTTTTTATAATTAATTAAATTATAACAATAATAAATAGTACGGTCACAGAAATTCCCAGTACTATCTTTTGCATTATTAATGCTTGAAGAAGAATGTAAGATGGAAATAAGTTGCAGCTATGGGTCGGTAAGAAAAAGGAAAATCATTTGAAAACATAAATACATACTAAGATCCTCTTTAAAGATATTTCAACCTGACAAATATAATAAATTTACTCAAAATATCAGCGTTTTAGCGATGTTTTAATTAGGTTATATTATAGAATGCCATTTGAGGATGTACTTAGAGAAATCTAGTACACATGTTATAAAAATAATTTTATCATAATAATATCACTTGTCTAAAGCATTTGCCAAACTATTGATTATTTTCTATTGACATATTTTTTCATATTTATGAAACAATGCTAATAATCTTTTATGCGATTCATTAAAAACAACATTACCTTATTTCAACATAATAGCACATATTCGTAATTTTCGATGGATTAACTATTAGCAAACATTTTATATAAATTTTAAGATGGCTGATGATCTTATCATAAACTATATTTGGTATAAGTAGGACGTTTCTAATATGAGCATATCTGTTGTTATGTATACTAGTTCTACTTGTTCTATATAGCATATGTTGTGTAAATAGTTTTGTACAGTACACATTGGCACACGTGTTATTTATTCTTCTTAGTTCCAGATATTATATTTCTATCGGTGACAATTGTTAATTAGTTTTGACTAGATTTAGTATAAATTCTTGTAACAAACTTTTATTCATTAATGAAGATATCATTTCTTCTTCTCTCTCTGTACTTTCTTCATTCGACTAGAATCTCCATGTTCGTTCCTCACATGGTATCAGAGCATCCTTCCAGGTTTTGATTCCTTGTTCTTTTGCTGGTTTAGCCTTTATTTCTGGTTGAATTGTGATTCTTTGTCTTCTGTTTTGTGATCATAAACTGTTTGGTTATTCGAGATGAATGCTAATGAACAAATGATGTTTGATCCTTTGTATATCTCAGGATCAGATAGCCTTGGAATGAGTATAGGGAATTTAATCTTTGATGGAAGTAATTTTCTTCCATGGAGTCGTGCCATTAAAATGGCTTTGGGAGCAAAATTAAAATTAGGTTTCATAGATGGATCTATACCTAAGCCAGAAGAAAGTTCACCTAATCATGTTAAATGGAAAAGGTGCGATTATATGGTAACTTGTTGGCTTTTGAATTCAATGACTAAGGATCTTGCACAAAATTTTCTCTATGTGCAATCAGCTCAAGAATTGTGGAAAGAAATAGTAGAACATTATGGAGTAGCTAATGGACCATTGATTTTTCAATTGGAACATGAGATCAAGAATTTACAACAATAAAATTAATTAGTTGGAGTTTGTTCTAACAAATTGAAGAAATGTTGGGATGAATTGAATGCATTGCATGTTTATCCGTCTTGTATTTGTGATCATTTGAATCAATGCACTTGTAGAATGAAAGAAAAAGTTCAAGAATTCGAATTGAAAAGCAAATTGATACAATTTCTCATGGGTTTAAATGAAGCATATGAGGGTATACGGAATCAAATGTTGACTATGGAACCTTTTCCAAGTGTTAATAGGGCTTTCTATTTAGTTCAGCAAGTAGAAAAGCAAAGGGAAGTAACTAGAAACATAGTTTCCAGTGGAGAAATGGCAGCTTTTACTGTTTCTAAAGCTGCAAATGTCAGATTTAATGTTGATAAATGGAAAGGAAAGAAGACTATATGCAAATATTGTCAAGGAGAGGGTCATGTAATGGAAAATTTTTTCCAACACATTGGATATCCCAACTGGTTTAAAGGGAAAAGGGTGATCAAAGGAAAACAAGCTAATGCTATTACTACTTTTCTAAGCATGATTTTGTTTAAAATACTCCTCTTGATTCATGCGGAGCGAGTGTTTCATTGGCTGGACTTAACAAGCATGTGATGCAAACCATATGTTCGAAAGTAATCAAAATGTCGAAGGACAAAGAGGATTCAAAACACATAGCAGCAGCAATTATGAATATGCAGTATGAAGGTGCATCTTCTCATTCTAGCTGTTTAAGTGTTTCAAGTAATGCGATGGCTTTTTGTATTATAGATTCCGGTGCAATAGACCATATGACACCTTTCTTACATAATTTGCATGATGTTTAAACAATTCATAAACCTATACCTATAAAAATGCCTGATGGACGTGTGTTATTTGTCGACCCAGTTGGATCTGTTCGAATCTATGACTCTTTTTAGTTACACAATGTGCTCTACATACCATCAATTTCACACAATCTGCTTTCCATGTATAGGCTGACTTTTGAAGCAGGTATTACAGCTCAATTTACTCTTCTTTCTTGTACTTTTCAAGACTAGAAAACTAAGAGAGTCATTGCTATAGCTTCTGTTCTCGTGCTTGTATACTCTTCATCTAAAGATAGTTTTTCTTCATGTAATGTTACCATGTGTAAAAAAGATCAAGTAAGTCTTTTACATGCTCGATTAGGCCATGCTTCTATTTCTAAAATTCAGCATTTGGCTGATTGTAAACACTTGCCATGTGAAAACTTTATTTATAATACTTGTCAAGAAGCAAAGTTTCATTGTATTCCTTTTTCTACAAGTGTGTCTATGTCTTCTAGTCCTTTTCATTAGATTCATGCTGATGTTTGGGGGCCGTATCATATAGCTTCTTTGTCTGGAGCTAGATATTTCCTTACTATTGTTGATGATTGTACAGGATCAACTTGGACTTTTCTTTTTACATCATAAATTTCAAGTGTCTTCAACTCTTGAACATTTTTTTAAGTACTTGTTCAATCATTTCAATGCCTATCTTAAGTTCATTAGGACTGATAATGGTGGTGAGTTGTAAATCATACTTCAATCCTTATTTCAATCCTTTGGAATTGTACACCAACGCACAACCCCTTATACACCAAAACAAAATGGGAGGGTGGAAAGAAAACATCGACATTATTGGAAATGTCAAGAGCTTTACACATACATGCAAATTTACCTAAAGAGTTTTGGGGTGAGTGCTTGCTTGCTGCCACATATCTTATTAACATTTTACCTTCCTCTGTTCTAGAATGGAAATTCCCATATGAAAAGTTGTTTGGTAAAGTTCCTTTATATGATCATTTGAGAGTTTTTTGGTTGTTATACTATGTACACAAACATTCCAACACAATGATAAGTTTGATTCCCGAAGTACTAAATGTATATATTCTAGGATATGAGCAAGGATGTATGGGGTACAAAGTCTATGATATTTCGTCAAACAATTGTTAATTAGTCAAGATGTGTCTTCTTTGAGAACCAAGTTCCTCTTTCTGATTCTTCCAATTCTCAACTTGAGACAATGTCTTCTATTCCTAGTGTTACACCTATTGTGCCATCTTTCTTTTGTGATGACGATATGCTAGTTTCTACTCCTATATCTGCTCCTAATCAGATTCATTTATCTAATGGTGCACAAGTAGTGGTATCTTCACATGATAGTCTTGCTCTAAGACGGTCTACTAGAACACAAACAACACCACATTGGCTTTAAGATTTCATTCATTCTTCACATCATGCTATTTCTGACTCTAAAATATCCAATAGACACTCTGCTTCATCTATTCTTTATCCTTTATTTGACACCAACTCCTTTGATAAATATCCCACTAACTATGTTGCATCTTTAGCTAATGTTTTAGCTATTAAAGAGCCTACCCATTACATTGAACATCTAAACATCAAGAATGGTAGATGCTATGCATAAGGACTTGATGCTTTAGAGTTGAATAATACATGAGAACTTACCACTCTTCACAAGCAAGAACTATAGGGTGTACATGTTATAAAATTAAATATAGACCCAATGAGTGTTGAAAGATATAAGCTCGTTAGTTGCTAAAGGGTTACCAAAAAGAGGGTGAAGACTATAATGAAACCTTCACACCAATGGCCAAACTAAGTACTATTAGGTTACTGTTTGCTCTTGCTACTTCTTGTAATTGGCCACTTCATAAAATAGACTTCAATAATGCTTTCTTGCATGGTCCATTTAGATGAAGAGATTTTTATGATTCCTCCTCAAGATTATCAAAAGCACAAGGGAATCATTTGTCGTTTGAAGTGTTCCTTATATGGTTTAAAGCAAGCTTCACGTCAAAGGAATCTTGAGTTTCTAATTTCCTTCTCAACATGGTTTTCTTCAATTAGCTCACGATCATTCATTATATGCAGATACATTGCTGTTCTATATTGTTTTGTTGTATGTTGATGATATGATTATTACTAGCATTAAACATTAGGTATTGTTGACTTAAAGCATGCTTTGGACACTCAATTTTACCATTAAAGATTTAGGCCTTGCTCGTTTTTTCTTTGGTCTGGAAGTTTATGCACCACTGCGGGTCTTTCCTCAATCAACATAAGTTTTTGTTGACATACTTTTGAATGCTGGAATGACTGCTGCTCGCCCAGTACAGACACCTCTTCCAAGTGGTTTCAAACCTGATAATACTATAGGATCCTTCTTTTTGTCGACAAATGATTGGACGTTTGCTTTATGTTACTCTGACACGACCAGACTTAAGTTTTAGTGTTCATGGCTTAAGTCAATTTGTTGTAAATCATAGAGTTCCACATCTTCAAGCTTTGTTTCATCTTCTGCGTTTTTTGTAAGGTACTGCAGCAAGAGGCTTGTTTTATTTTGTTGCTAGTTCATTGGTTTTAAGAGGCTTTTCTGATGCTGACTGGGCTACTAGTGTTATGGATCGTAAATCCATTTCGTTATTATATTTTCCTTGGAGATTTCTTTAATTTCTTGGAAAACCAAGAAACAACCTCTGTTTCTACTTCCAGTATTGAGGCTGAGTATAGGAGCTTAGCATTTGCAACCAAAGAACTCCTTTGGCTCTCTTTGTTACGAGATTTGCTTATTCCTATGGAGTTTCCTATTGTTCTTGCTTATGATAATCATTCTGCTATCTCTATTGCTTCCAACCCTTGCTTACATGGATGAACCAAACATATTGATATTGACATTCATTCGTTTGATGATCATATTCGTTCTGGTTTCCTTCAAGTGCAGCATGTTTCTTCCTCTGCTCAGATTGCTGATCTTTCCACTAAATGCTTGCCTGAGCGTCAAATGAAGTATTTTTGTTGCAAGTTAGCTCTTCAGGATGCTCCAACTTGAAAAGAGGGGAGGGGAGGGGGGGGGGGGGGGGGGGGGGGGGGGTGGGGGCCTTGGGTTGTGGGGGTGGGTGTGCGTGCACTGGGGTGCGCGCGGATATGAGCATATCTGCTATTCTGTACTGTAAATAGTTTTGTACAGTACACGTTGGCACACGTGTTATTTATTCTTCTTTAGTTCCAGGTGTTATATTTCTATTAGTGACAGCTGTTATTAGTTTTAACCAGATTTAGTATAAATTCTTGTAACAAAACTTTTATTCATTAACAAAGATATCATTTCTTCTTCTTTCTCTGTACTTTCTTCGTTTGACTTGAATCTCCATGTTCGTTCCTCACATCTAACACTGTGCCTCTTTCATGAACATTGTACTATAAGGTGTATAAACTACATATGTAAAGGTACTTCATGCTTACTTTGCATAAATTATCAAATAATGATCATGGATGAAAAATAATATTATAATTCCACTTTTAAGCACTAAGTTCTACTAAAAAGGAATAGAAATAAACATATATAGATAGAACAAATTAAGACGATTGTTATTGCAGAAAGTTAAGTATTGAATCTCAAGGTTTAAAATTAGATTTTAATAAGGAAATATATGGCATAATTATCCAAAAGTATTATAAAAGTTAGACTTAATTAAGTAAACATATTTAATGTGTAATGTGTTGAAAATATGCAAATACATTTATGCTTATTTGTATTTTGTAAATCAATATTGTTTTGTAGCTAAAAGTCTACTCGATAACTGAAAGAGTCCAGATGGTAAAATAGGTATAGTTTGGATTATTAGATAGGATCATTAAGCTATTGATCTTGTTCCTGTGGCTTGGGTCTAGATGCTAAAGAAAGCAGTCTGGATGCCAATATGCTTTTCCAGAAGGAGTCTAGATGGTATATTAAAAAAAAGGTTTGAAAAAGTTGCCATTGAAGCATTTAATGCTAGAACAAAGGATTGAGAAAAAGAAAGTAACCACTAGTTTTTTGGAAAGATTATAAATAGAGGTTATTGGACAAATTAAATAAAATTAGAAAGAACTTATTAAGTGCATATAAACTCTTGCATTAATTCTCTCCCTTCTCTTCTTCTTTTTTTTTTTTTTTTTGCCATTATAAAAGGAGAGGGGGATTCGAATCTAGGACCTCTCACTTGAGATACCAGGAAGATATCACTAGGCTACAATGCCATTGGCTCTCTCCATTCTCTTTGCATATGAACTCTTATTTCTGATAAGGGAGAGTGAGTAGTGCCATTAAGAGCTTAGCTTGTAAAACTTAATTCCCTCTGGACTTTTTAGCCTAGGTGTTAATCAATTTTCCATTAAGTAATTTGACGCTATCAATTATGTCTTGATATTATTGCGTACATATAGATGTATATGTGTGAAATTGAAATATAAAAGATTATCTTTCAGTATGATAAAACTATATATGTATGCATATATATACGTATTAAATTTAGCTAGAAAATTTTCTTTTGAATTGCTATGAAAATATCGACAAGTTCAAATAAACTAATCTTGAAACAAACAAAAATATGACAAATGTGGTTTAAAATTTGGCAGATGATAACATAGGATTCATCACTTTAACTAAAGGAAATCAAAATCAGATTTATCCAATACAATATGCGAGATATTATCTCGATTTTAAAGAAGAAATTTGGTGAGAACATATTCACTAAACATGAGGGAGAACAATGAAGTCCCAAGATAGAGGCCAGAAATGGACACAAGTGAGTATTCATTTAAAGAAAAAAATTGAACTTTTGAACTACAAAGGTCTTGCACTTTTTCCATTAATTTTTTTTTCTTTTTTTAGTTACTTTTCAAATTAAAAAATGCCTCTTATCTTTAAAACATTTGATGATTAATTCCAATAAATCAATAAACTTTCTTCACTTTTTTAATTTTTATTTTCTAATACGTGTCATTCACTACCTTAGGTTAAAATATTGAAAACTAGTTAATCGAAATATGAAAATAAAAAAGGTATCTAATTCTTAGATAGTTTTTTTTTTTTAACTTACATTATGTGCAGTATCTTTTATTTCAAGCACGGGTGCTTAAGATGCATTACTAATGTGCCATAAGGGTGCATGGTGCAATAGTAATATAAGCTTCGTATAGGAATTACTCTAATGGTGATTATGTTGTTCATAAAATCAAACTGAAGAATTAAGGACCAAGGTAAACCATAAAACCTAGTTTTTTCCTTTTTTTGGGTACACAACACAATTTAAAGAGTATCCAAATGGTCTAGGCCTTCCAATCAAATCAAACCATTTCATCCTTAAGCAAACCACTTCTTACTTAATTAGAGAGAGAGAGAGAGAGAGAGAGAGAGAGAGAGAGGCAACATATTTTGATTTTTAAATATTAACAAATAGGTTAAACTTAATAAGCATTAAAGGGAAAAGTAAAAAGAAACCCAATCACAAACTTTAAACATCTATGCTTTGTCTCCTCTTCTTAGTACTCCCCTTCATTATACTCTCATGCATATTACCTTCTACATTAGTATCATGCTCCGAATTAGGATTCAAGGCATACTCAGCCTAGCCGTACATAATACTTAAACATTACACACAGTACTATCTAAAAAGATATCATTCATTATGATCGTTTGCTAATTAGTTTTAACTTTTGAAATCATGTAAATAGATTCTAGAAACAATTGGGTAAGTAACTGAAAATATACTTTCATTCTTACATTTCCAAAAGCTACTCTCTTGAGTAGATCATTATACATATTTACAATTTAGTACCTGTCACGCCCCAATGGGTACCTTAAACGTGACAATCCGCCATACACAATACTAAAGTCTAAGAATGACTATCTTAGTTATGTAAAGGCTTCCATATCATATACAAAGCGTACATCACAACGAATGGCACATATCGGAGTAGCATAATTTACATTGATAACAATCAAGTAACGAGATAAAGGGAATACTTATCATAAAACATAAACATGATTGTTTACATATCTTAGGAGCATACCCCCACTATTGTCTTCAAATCTATATAAATACATTCCTTTAGGAATCTCCAAAATACTAACATAGCATACATTACATATAAGGAATTTACAAAATAACTTCATCATATGTTCCCATTGCCTCCATAAGAGTTTAAAATCCATTTATAACTTCTTTAACGTCATGATCCTTGAATAGAACTACAGGTATACATGTTTCAACAAAAATCTATGGGAGTATAAGTTATAACTAGCTTAGTGAGGTATTTTTTTTTTCATTCGCAACATGGTTTCAAACAAGTTCAATTAAATTTTCACGCATATGCTATGCATGCTATGCAACAATCACGTGATTACACAACTATATATAGTTATTTGGAAACCATATATAAAATGGATTTACACCTCCGTGTCGAAGGATAGGGAATTATTGATGAAGATCCTCGATCTTCTACTGCTAGTCCTCAGGCTCCTGCTTAAAGCGTTCGGTTGGCTTGGCTCCGAACCTACAGTCGCATTCCCTGAGTAATTTGGATTCTTTAGGAAGCAACATGACCAGTGTCCCACCATGATAACAGCCAATCCAACTCTATGCGTAGGAGTAACAACTTTCTAAGAGAAATGTGACTCAATGGATGCTATGCGTAAATGTTTTATTTTTCTCAAGTCAAACTTTATTAAGGTTCTTAAGGGCGATCAAATAATATTACAGATAAATAAGCAAGCATAAATGTAGGTAGACAAAATACTTAACAAACAATTTGAGTTGCAATATTCTTAATTCTCTTTTCATCATATAAGCATAGAATCACATATATACATACCCCTGATTTCCCCATACATGTTCATTTTTTTTTTTTATCTTTTCTTAGTATACTAATGCCACTATTCTACAAGCACAAGCAAGTAACGGAATTAAGAGGAATAACTCACTTGTCAATTTCGCAATCTTCTTAGTCGTAGTAGTTCTTCGGAAGAGAAATCTCATATTCCTCGTCACCTAGATAAAGGAATACCCGGGATGATTATTTCGTAGAAATTCTATTTAAACTTTCTAATTTTATTTGACTATATTCGTCAAAATCGCATGGAATGAAATTCCAACTTAAAATGGTTATAACTTGCTCATTTTAACTCAGAATTTTGCATATAATATACCGATTTCTACCTATTCAAAAAAAAATCTATCCATTTCTAAGGTTATTTTGGTCATATAAGGTTGTTTAGGTTCTGAAACTGTAGGATATAGATTCATTACAAAAATTATAGTTTTCAAAACACAAGTTTGCAAACTTTTCTTTATATGAAAATACTTGTATCAAAATATAGACATTTGTATAGTTGGAAAAATCCTTTGAATACATATATAGGCTTATATTGTATGCAAGATTTTAATGGTGTTATCTCAACAATTATATTTCATAAAACAATGTCTTGCGGTGTTGAAGACTTGTATCTTAACAATTTCTTTCCTAAGTGTTTTAAAAGAATTTCATAATTTCTTGAGTTATTATAAGTATATTCTTATTTTGTTTTCTAATTCCTTTTCTAAAATAAATTTTCTGTTAGCTTTGGTCTTTTACAAATTTTACTTTTAGTGATAAAAATGAAGTTTTCAAGAGTTATATTAAGTTGCTGATAACTTATAATAATTTAAGTTGTGTATATTTTCTTTTAAAGAAATGACTTTGGTAAACAAGTCTTTTTCTCCTTATATTTTCATTTTCCAACCTTTTAAAAATAAACTTTATTTCTAAAACTTGGTCTTTTAACTCTTTGACCAATTTTACTTAGAAGGAAATCATGTTTTAATATTTTCTTAAGTTTTTGATAATATCTATTGTTTTTGAAACCTCTACTGTTTATATTCTTTTATTCCTTTGAAAATGAGTTTATCATTTAGAAATCTTGGTAAACTTTTTTTTCTAAGTGAGTTTATAATTTAGCGAGTTGATTTTATCTGAACTTATAAAACTTAGTTTAGTTATCACTTTTGGTAAAAATTCATACAAGTAAGCTTTTTGAGAAAAGTTTATTTATCAAATAATTATTATTACTAAGTTTTAATAAACTTTATGTGATTTTCCATAATAAAAGAAAATATTTATTTTGTTAGTTAACTTCTTTTAGAAAAATCATTTTTATTGTTATTTAAGAAAAGGCTTGATGAGTTTGAAAAAAAGTTGTAGAAATAATTTTCCTAGGTGGATGATAACAAATTCTTGATGTATGTAAGGAGATTTTGGTTTCATTTTTCCTTTGTTTCCTTGGTAAAATTATTCTTGTTGACACTTAGGAAAACTTTGGGAAAAGTTTGAGAAGGAGTTGTAAAAATACATTTTGTAAGTTGTTGTTAACAAGTTTCTTTATTTAGTGACTAGCTACATAATGAAAGAGTTTTAGTTTCAAGTTCCTCTACTAAAAAAAAATTCCGCTTTGAATATTGTTGAGACAATATCACTATGAGGATGCATGTATATGAGCATGTAATATGAAAATGATGAAAATATAAGAAAAAAGTAAGAAGCAAGATAATAATAACAAGTATTGGGAACCTTAATTTTATCAAGATATCACGGTCAAGCATTGGGAGTCTTAGCTTCATCAAGGCAATCCGATCAAGTATTGGGAGCCTTAGCTTCATCAAGGCATCCCGAGACTACAAATAAAATAGTCCCAAAAAGAAAAAGAAAAAGAAAGAAAAGAAAAAACAATAATAAAAGCAATAATAGAAGTATTAATAGTAAAAGCAAGTTAGTAAGAGTTAGTGAGCATTAGGCCTTAAAGTATATATATATATATATATATACATAGTAATATACATATAGACATAATAACAATAATATCAATAATAATAATATCATAATAACAACAAGATAAAAATTGGAATTATGTGCAAGAACAAAACATGAATATGTTGTCGCTTCTACAACTCATATGAGTTTTAAGAAACAACACCATAGTCATGCTAAGTTACATGACATGGGTAAAGTATATGGTTGAAAGCTTTTACCTAAGATACCTAAGAGTGTTTGGTTAAAGGATGAAGATCATAGATGTAGATTATGTAGGTAGTGATATGTGGTAAATGGTTTATGTGTAGAGAAGGATTTTGTAGGGAAAGATTTTGGGAGAATTTGATTGTAGAGAGTTTTGGTAGAGAGGATTTATGGAGAGATGATTTGAGGAGTGATTTTGGGAGAGTTTTATTATGGTAAATGAGTGTGTGAAAGAAGTGGAGGGAAATTAAGTATTTATAGATAAATGTGGAGGGAAATTTAGAGTTAATTAAATAAAAGAAAAAGAAAATGAAATGAAGGGAAGGAGAGAGAGGGGTGGATGGCATGGAGAAGAGGGAGAGAGAAAATGTGATAAAAATTTAATTTTTATGAAGAAAAGTAATAATGTGTAAAGTATGATGTGAAATAAAGTTATATGAGAAAAGTAAAAAGTAAGAAAATAGGTATATAAATAATAAGAATAGGTAGTAAGAAAAGTAAAGATAGATGAATAGTAATGAATAGTAAAATAGGACAATGAATAGTAGACTAAATAATTAAAATACCAGTAGTAGTAAAAATAGGGTATAGATGCGATATCTATAATATTTAGTTACCAAAAAATTCAAAAATTGATATTTTTGAAAACCTCATATTTTTACGAGTCTATTGGTATTAACATAATATTTTTGTCATTCGATGTACCAGGGTACGGTTTTCGAAAGCTGATTCCGTTCGGATCTGAAAGGACACTAGAAATTTGCGAATCTGATATTTTTAAGATTCCTTAAATTATCACGAGCTATTATCAACAATTATTTCCATTTTGTTGTTTAGGGTTTAAGAGCGTGCGATTGCTAGATCTTAAACACTAGGGTTTGTTGTAAACTTTGTTGACTTTTAGGGTTCCGGTTTGACTTCCGATTTTGTTGAGTTATTTATAAGATCATAAAATTTTCGTGGTTTTGTTCGTATTATATTTTTAGTTCAAAATTTATGGTTTATTTCATTTTATTTGTGATTATCTAATATTTTCAGTTCTCGGGGTTGTTTAACCGAGTCTAAGGTTGCGGGTTGACTCAGTTTGACTTTTGGTGAAAATTGAAATTTTTAGCTTAAAATTCACTGAAGGATTTAAAGTCTTAGTATTTTGTTGTCGAGTATATTTAAATATATCATCTTTATTTGCATGTTAGGAATTGGATAGATGATTGGGTTGGTGTACAGATGTTAAAATCAATCGATTGTTGGATTTCCTATTTTGTTGTGAAGGTTCTTTTTTCTTAAGGTTAAGAATTTTCGTATTTGATTTTATTTAGAATTTGATTTTAACTTGGGTCAATTTTTAAGGTCTCGGTTTTGGTGTTTAACTTCTAGGATCATTTTCTAAGAATTATGAAAAATTCAAGGATTTACAATACCAATCATTGGGTACATGAAAAATAAGTATAAAGTATCTAATCTCTCAAAACATAATAGTAAGTTTAGTATAACAAATTACAGACCATAGGCTTATAAATAATCCTTTAACAAAATTATAGATATGAAAGATAAGATTAGTTTTAATAAAAAAAATACTCCTTGCCAAAGCTCTTAATTGTCTCACTCCTGAGAAATTCCTCGAAGTCCATGCCATCACCTAGATAATCATGGAGGTCATCATCAAAGCTATCACCACCTAAAAAAAAAGTGAGTCGAAGGCTAGTATTATAGTAACACAAGCACATACAAGATGAACACATAACCTAATCTAATGCAAGGCATTAATAAATAAATTATATCTTAAATTTTAAGTTTATCAAAACAACAATGGAGCAATCACACTCTGATTAACAAGCCATGAGGATCTAAGGGTTTTGAGTATCAGCAACTACTTAGAGGGTTGATATAAGTGACCCGAATACTTATATCTCCTATAGTAACATCTAAACAATAGCATCATTTAAGATTTACAACTGTCATGCGTTTTTATTTATCTAATCCATAATATCATTTAGTTCACTTGGTCCTATGAATGTGAATTAAACCATATTACTTCCCGTTAAGCATAAGTAAACGTTATCGAATACCATTTATCCTATCAGCTGTCTGTTGAGCTACTAACAATTATCTTTAACAAAGAAAGAAGTGGCTTAAGCACCTAACTATCGTACTAACATCTCCTAGCAAGGCTGTTACTCCTTAAGTGGCTTAAGTAAGACAATCATTTATTAAGCCGTCTTTAAGTTTTAATTCATTTTGAATGCCTACTAGACAAACAACAAACATGTCACTGCGTACCTTATTGAACTCATATATCTTGCAAAAGATTAGAAGATGGGCACAATCGAATAAAGGAATCTATTTCAAAGAATTCATCTCATATCATATTCAAGTATAAATCCATTTATCTACTTACATTTAACTAATTACTTAGTTAAGTTTAGGTACTATATATCTTAATATTTCTATAAATAAATGTTAAGTACATATTCTATTATTCAACTCAAATAAGAAATTATGCTAATACATTATTAGTATTTATGTATGTATCTATATATTTATTCCTTATTATTATGTTATTTTTTTAGAGAGCAAGGGGATCTATCACGGTCGTTGTCAAGGTCGTGATTCATATTACGAGCACCATCACACCTGTAATTAAGGGCGTTTCAAAATGTGAAAAAATGCATGGAGGAGATCACGCCCAACATCATGGTCGTGATTCAAGCCGTGGCCTGGATTGTGACCGTGGTTTTAGGTGCGAATTTTATGCTGAGGAGATCACGGGTATGATCACGCCCATGATCCAACTAAAATGAATTATCCAAGAAGATAATGCCCTTCATCATGCCCATGATGCTCAGAGTATCAATTATAATGTTCTTTACTTCATACTTTTCAAAACTTTACATCTCCTAAATAATTACTATGATCTCTTTTCAGCAGAAACATCACAACATCAACACATAATCTTAATGTTAAGTTTCAATAAGTCCATATATCTTCTACACATTGATGTACACATTCTTCACTTCATCAAGCATCTAAAGATTATCATGTATATTTCTTAGTATGGAACTATCAACTTGGTTATTAAACCCTTACTTACTTGATACCAGTAACATCAACAACTATGTATTCAATTGTAGTTTAACATGTAACTAAATAAACTCTCTATCTTACAAAAAGGAACAAGACAATCTCTAATATTCTTCTCTTTCAAGTTATTGAATCTTACTCAACCTAGTTCTCCATTCTAAACTTCAAACTCAACTAAGATTTCATTGTAATAGAAATTGATTTTGTGGAAGAAACAAGTAAGTTAATTAATGGAGAAAGTAAGTGTTGCTTTACCTTAGTTGAACTTGACTTGAAAATGGAAACTTGAGAGGATTTTGGTGAATTTTGGAGTGAAATTTGATGAAGAAAATGAAGCTCTCCTCATCTGACAATGGTGCTAGGCTTAGGGTTATTTGTATTCTTTTAATCAACTTTATCATAGGAGATGTAATTCTTGAAAATCCTTCAAAATATCTTCTATGATAACCATCTAATCTAAGAAGACTTCACATTTCAGTAATGCTTGTTAGTCTCTACCAATCTATTACTGCTTTAATTTTCTCAAGATCAACTAATACTCCTTCCTTAGTAATCACATGTCCTAGAAAAGCGACCTTTTCAAGCCTAAATTTACACTTACTAAATTTCACATACAATTTATTTTCTCTTAATCATTGCAGTACAAGTCTCAAATGCTCTTTATGCTCTTTAAAATCCTGAGAATACACTAGAATATCATCAACAAACACAATTACGAGCAAATCAAATAATCTTTAAAATACCTGATTCATAAGATCCATGAATACTGCAAGAGAATTCATTAATCCAAAGGGCATAACTAGGAATTCGAAATGTCTATACCTTATGCGAAATGCAGTCTTTAGCACATCTTGAGATTTGATCTTTAGTTTGTAGTACCTAGATTGTAAGTCAATCTTAGATAAAACTGCTACACCTTTAATTGATCAAACAAAACATCAATTCTTGGTAAAGGATATTTATTCTTTATAGTCACTTGATTTAGGTCTCGATAATCAATACACATCCTCATACTACCATCTTTCTTCTTTACAAATAACACTGAAGCACCTTAAGGCGATGTTCTAGGTCATATAAAGCTAAGATATGATAATTCTTATAGTTGCTTTTTCAATTCTTGTAACTCAATTGGAACCATCCTATAAGGTGGTTTAGATATAGGAGCTATCCCTGGAACCACATCAATACCAAACTTAATTTCCCAATTAGGAGGTAAGCCAGATAAATCATCTAAAAACACATCTACAAATTCCTTTACTATTGGTACCATATCGATATTCAATTCTTCAACATTAACAGCTGCTACTAAAGATGTCTCTCACAATTCTATAGAATACATACACTTAAGTCTTTGCCTTTTAAGAACATATGTAAATTTTTTGTCCTTTAGATCCAAACTTAATTTAGCTTTATTACAATCTACAATAACTCGATACAAGTTTAACCAACTCATACCTAAAATTATTTCAAAGTCAGACATAGAAAAAACCAACATATCTATTGGCATATGTACATAAGGAATTAATACATCAACATGCCTACAAATAAGAGTCTTCTTAGTTCCCACACCAAGAGGAGTACCAATACACATAATATGATCAGATAATACTTCAAGTGTAAGATTCTAATTATTTATAAACTCATTAGATTTGCAAGTATAGGTAGCACCAGTATTTACAAAAGCATATGTAGCTATCGAAGAAGCTTCCTCATACTATTGCAATGCAAACACTCTAGTTACAGTCTTTCCCTTCTGAATTGGATCCACCACTCTTTGGTCTTTCCTTACAATATGATATGGTGAACCCATTGTTTGCAATAAGTATAAAAGACTGGTTGAAGCACTGATTGTTATATTATAATGATCGATGCCCTTCCTGTTTGTGAGCAAAACAAGCTTTCAAATTCCACTTACACGTTGCTAGCTCATGAGATTCAAAATATCAAGTATACTTTCCTTCAAAAAGTGGGAGAAAGTCTTAGTTGTTACTTCTTGGCCAATCTTCTTTCCTAGAATGGCTTACCCTTTTTTTTACCCGTGCTCTTACTTGCAACCCTAGAAACTTCTAAATGAAGTAGAATCGCTAATATTTTTCCTAATAATGCTACTTTCCTAGCTTTCTTTGTCCTACTTTCATTCTAAATTTTTCAACAAATTTCCTTTGCTACTACATTACATAGTGTAAGAAGCTGAAACATCTTAACTTCAACTTTAAGTTCAACATTTAAACCATCCTGAAACTTTTGCACTTTCACACACTCATCATTATAACCTTCGCCTGCAAATCTCAATAATCTATAGAATTCTACATGGTATTCATCAATAGTTTTATTGCACTGACGTAAACTTAGCCAATCAACAATCATTTGTTCTTTAATAGCAACAAGAAAGTATTATGCAAAGAATGCATCTTTAAATCTAATCCATGTAATAGGCATTGGAAAATTCTCACTAGTCAATCTACACCAATTATAAGACTCAAGTTTCAACATATAAATTGTCAAATTCACTTTTCTCGCCTCTAGAATCTTACAGGCAGCAAAAGCATTTTCTGACTTCTCAATCTAACTTTTAGCAATAGTTGGATCGGTAATAGTTCCATCAAAATCAGGTAACAGTTCTAACAAAATCATGTAATTTCACTTGATTACCTCGATCACTTATTACATATTCTTTCTTGTCTAGCAGCCTGTGGAGTGTATTATGCATAAATTGTTATGTTGGTGATACATCATTTGTTGATATTGTTGCATGATGGCAAATGTATCTTTGAACATGGTATACATTATAGCCAGACCTCCCCTAGGTACTTGTGGCATAGGAGGGAACTGAGGCATTTGTTGAAATTGTAGTTGAGATGTAGAAGCTAAAGCAGGAGTAAGAGTTGGGGTATGAGTACATGCTGGAGTAGATGGTTAAGGAGGTGGAGTTGGTGCATTCTCCTTATCTATCTATTGCCTTGTCTACCTACGAGTCCTATCCATCATTGATATGAAATACACAACACATTCATAGCAAAATAATCAAGTATTTATGTATTAATAAACAATAAAGTAATAATAATATTTTTATAAATAAATTATGCACTAATTAAACAAGCAACTCCAATAATACGATCACACTACATACATAACATACATACATATATATAGCAAATAATAGATTGTTCCAATTAAGTTCATTGATAGATTATAACAAAAAGTAATTTAGAACAAATTAACTAATTTGATGTAACTAACATATTTTTTTTTTTTAATTTAAACCATACAAACAAGAAAATAACATTATTCAAACAAAATTCAAGTCTCCCTTGCACTCAACTCATCGTGTCTAAGACTGAATAATACCTAGATTTATTATATCTAACAAATGATAAATAAAGGCTTGCTTTGATACCATTTAAAATTGCCATGCCTCAAATTGGGATTCAAGGCATACCCAGCTTATTGTGCATAATACTTAAGCATTACGCATAAGGCTATCTAAAAAGATATCATTTATTGTGATTATTTGCTAATTAGTTTTAACTTTTGAAATCATATAAGAACATTCTAGAAATAACTGGGTTAGTAACTGAAAATATACTTTCATTCTTACATTTCCAAAAGCTACTCGCTTGAATAGATCATCATACTATTTACAATTTATTACTAACCTCTGGGTATATAAAAAATGAATATAGTTTTCTAATCTTTCAAAACATGATAGTAAGTTTAGTATAACAAATTAAAGACCAGAAGCTTAAAGATAAGCCTTTAACAAAATTATAAGTTTAAAGATAAGATTAAAGTTTTAACAAAATAAAATACTCTTTACCCAAAGATCTTAATTGTCC
The DNA here is from genome assembly GCA_024138025.1 of Combretum micranthum. Lineage (NCBI taxonomy): Eukaryota > Viridiplantae > Streptophyta > Magnoliopsida > Myrtales > Combretaceae > Combretum > Combretum micranthum. Next base: position 112,197 of record JAMXBD010001783.1, read on the forward strand.
CACTCCATTAGAAATTCCTTGAAGTCTGTGCCATAACCCAGATAATCATAAAAGTCATCATCAAAGCTATCACTATTTGAAAAAAAAAAAAAAAAAAGAGCCAAAGCCCAGTACAACAGTAACACAAGATAAACACACAACCTAATATAATGCAATGCATCAATCAATAAATTATATCTTAAATTTTTAAGTGTATCAAAACAACAACGGAGCAATCACACTGAACAACAATCCATGAGAATTTAAGGGTCTTGAGTAGCGACAACTGCTTAAGAGGTTGATATAAGAGCTCGAATACTTATATCTTCCATGGAATATCTAAGACAATAGCATCACTTAAGGTTCACAGCCATTATACATTTTAACTTATCTTAATCCATAATATCATTTAGTTCAACTAATCCCATAAACATGAACTAAACCATATTACTTCCCGCTAAGCATAAGTAAAAGTTATCTTGATACCGTTTACCCTATCAGCTATCTGCTAAACTACTAATGATTATCTTTAACAAAGATAAGGGATGTCCTAAGTGCCTAACTATCATACTAGCATCACCTAGTAAGGTTATTGCTCCTCGGACCGGATTAAACAATATAAGCACAAGTAAGACAATCATTTATTAAGCCATCTTTAACTTCTAATTCATTTTGAAGGCCTAACCTAGACAAACAACAAACATGTCACTATGTACCTGATTGAATTGATATATCTTGCAAAAGATCAGAAGATGGGCACAATCAAATAGAGGAATCTGTTTCAAAGAATTCATCTCATATCATTTAAGTATAAATCTGTTTACCTACTTATATTTAACTAATTACTTAGTCAAGATTAGGTACTATATATCCTAATATATCCATAAATAAATGTTAATTCCACATTCTTTTATTCAACTTAAATAAGAACTTATGCCAATACTTGATTAGTATTTGTGTACGTATCTAATTATTATTATTATTATAAGAGTCAAGGGATCTCTCACGGCTGTGGTCAAGGTAGTGATTCATATCATGGGCACCACACTCGTGATCAAGGGTGTTTCAAAATGTGAAAAACGTACAAAGGAGATCATGCCTAACTTAACGGCCATGATTCAAGTCATGGCCCAGATTGCGACTATGGTTTTGAGTGAAAAGTTTATGCCCAGGAGATCATGGGTATGATCACAATCGTGATCTCACTAAAATGAATTTTCCGAGAAGATAATCCCTTCATCATGCTCAAGATATCAATTCTAATGTTATTTGCTTCGTTTTTTTTTCAAAACTTTACGTCTCCTAACTAATTAATATGATCTCTTTTTAGCAGAAACATCCTAACATCAACATATAATCTTAATATTAAGTTTCATTAAGTCCATCTATCTTCTACACATTCAAATATACATCCTTAACTTCATCAAACATTTAGAGATTATCATGTATATGTCTTAGTAAGGAACTATCAACTTGGTATTTAAACCTCACTTAGTTCACACCAATAACGTGAACAACTATGTTTTTAACATGTAAATAAATAAACTCTCCTATCTTATAAAAGGAATAAGACAATCTCCACCATTCTTCTCTTTCTAGTTATAGAAGCATACTCAAACCTAAACCAATCTAGTTCTCCATTCTAAACTTCAAACTCACCTAAGATTTCATTGTAATAGAAATTGATTTTGTGGAAGAAACAAGTTAATTAATGAATAAAGAAAGTAAGTGTTACTTTACCTTAACTGAACTTGACTTGAAAATGGAAACTTGAGAAGATTTTAGTGAAATTTGATGAAGAAAATGAAGCTCTTCTCATCTAAAATGGTGTCAAGCTTTAGGTGCTTTAAGGGTAATTTTATCAATTTACTTACATAATTATCATAAAGTGAGCTTTCACTTTTAGCACATGATATTTAGCTAATCTTGAGAGAGTAATTGGGTGTATTTTGAAGCATGATAAGACAAAGGCTATGTGGTTTATGGATTTATGTTTGGTAAATCGGCTCCAGTTTGCATTGTGAAATGGGCTTCTAGGAGTTTTAGAATCCAAGAAACAACAAGATAAGATTTGTGTAAGAATTTAACCAAATTGATGTAGGAATTTATTTATATAAAAAGTTTTTCTTGAAAATGAATTGTGATGCAAATTCTTATGGATTAGAAAATAAATTCAAGAATTTAAGTCTATATAAGAAATTGCAAATAAAAGGGTTAAATAAAATAGTAGACAAACTATGATGAATAATTAGTTTTATGCTCATGTGTCTAATCACAAACTAATATTTATATAGTTCTACACACTAAGCTATTTACAACCAATTTCTATTCTAATTAATCAATAATTTCTAACTAACTAAGTATGGAAAGTTTGGGATATTTGAGTTAGACTATAGTATTACTCTCAGTTCGCATCTATACATAATTCATACCCATTTTTCATCTTATTCTCAATTTCTCACACTTTCATAGTCTTACTCTCAATTTCCAGTCTCATCAAATCCTTACCAAGCAACCTGATGTTCTTTAAATATATAGTTCTTGCTCCTCTCTCTTGCTCATTGTGTAATCTAGATCACCTACTAAGGAAAATATAGGATAATTTGGGTAGTGAGCTAAGCTTAATTCAGGAAAATTAACGTCCATCTTTCTTTTATTGTTTATATGCATATAATATACATATATATGTTAGTATAATCAACAAGTTAATGTTTTTTTTTTTTTTTGAAATCTTGATATTAAATTTTATAAGGAGAAATGTTTTTTATCCTCTTCAGCTTCTTATAGCCTATGTTCATAAAGGAGTATGTTGAGCACATAACGCAAAAGTTTAATGAAAAAGGCCAAAAATGAATAAATCAATTAGATGATCCCTGCTACAAACCAAATCTTTCTAAAACATCCATAAATAAAGTGGTTAGATTCCTTCAACTTTACCCACTAGCCCAAAGCACCTTTTAGCAACGTTTTATTTTCTTTTGTTGGCATATCATTTGTATATATGCTTTGCCAACAACTGTAGCCAATAACAAATGTTGCTGAGGGAGAACCTTTTAAAATAATAAATTTCTATTGCAACAAGCCTATTTTGTTGGTATAAAACTAAGTTGTTGTACTGAAATATAAATCCAAGCTGAGCCCATTATTAAATATACCATCTAAAAAATTTAATTAAAAAGTAGGAATTTGGAAATTCAAATTTCAATTAATCTAAAGAGACATGACTGGAATTAGAATTTTTAAAATTGAAGATCTTTCGACAAATGTGTGTATATATATATATATATATATATAAGAGATTAAATTTTATAAAAAAGGAATTATATACAAAGGCTCTTTTACATCAGCCAATTAATAAGGTGCTTTAGAAAATGAGTGATGTGAGAACACACTAAGCTCTAGTAATAGTATTAAGAGAAGAGAAGTGAGAGATAGTTGCACACAAGCTTGCATAGTTTCAGGCACGACTTCCTGGTCAATGTAAGAGCAATCTAAGACAAAATGATAGAGATATCATGGGTCTGTTTGGATTATTTAATTTTTATTTATATCTTATTTATATTTGTATTTGATTTGTATATTATATGTTTGATCTTTTTATGATTAAAAATATCTATTTCTCATTTGTATCTATTTATTAATAAATAATTTATTTAAAAACGATAAAATAAGATATTGAAATGACTAGAATAAGACAAACCAACAAACCTTGCTTAATTTGGTATCAGTTCTAACACAGTATTAGGTTCATCAAGTGTAGTTGGTTTTTTTTTTTTTTTTCTAATATGTTTTTCTATCCATTAATCTATTTAATAAAGTGGTCTTATCTAAGTAAAACACCCATTCAATTTTCTTATCCTTCCATACAATTATCATCTTGTTACATTCTATAATTAAAATTTTCTTAATAAATTATGGTAATTCCAAGCACAAAACTTAGAATACTACAACTATCAATGCTCTTTATCATGGATCGTACAAAATTTTCAAATTTTTAGCTCAAAATAAAGATAAGATGACTAATTTAAACTTGATCTCCATCGAATGATTCTGAATGTATCTTGTACGAATTTAATTATTTTCTTTTTGGAGAAATGACCGTATTGTTATATGGGACATATTGACTCTTGAAGGAAAGTATCCATCTATAGTCAGCTGCTTGTTCTAATTCCTAATTATTTTTGTTTTGATTGATGTGGTTTTTTATTCGATAAATAAAATTAATTCAAAATAAAAAGCAATAGAAAAGCTGATTTTTATGATGACAGGACCTAATTAGATTGTATACTATGGTTTTGTATAAAAAATTTTCTAGTTTGTAAATTATGCTTTCCTCGTATCTCCTCTATTAAGGTAACGTCATATAATAAAAAAAAAAAAGTAAAATTAGATATGAATCTTCATACATAATAAAATGCGAACACAATAACATAATTTGGGACATCAGAACTTTCTCGGTTTTATTTGATACGCATTTTTTCAATGCTTCCATCTGATTATTGCGTAATTTGGTCAAATAGATAACCAGAAGAAAATAAATAAAAATAAATATGCTAATTTGCAATATGTATGGGAACAATTGGTGAATCATCTTTTATGTGTTGGAAGAATAAGAATTATCATCATGTTTACTAAGAATTGCATCAAATGTTGGCACTTGGAACCTTCACTTTTTATAATTAGATATTTAAGAAAAATAGAATCCACATATATGATTTAATTATATGAATAGATATCTTACACATTGAAAGATCAACCCGGATATATTTATCAAACTATATGTGATCATAATTAATATGGACACTAATTATACCTTATGCAAGTTGACATCTTAGTCGTATATGATTTGTGCACTTAGTGTCCACTTTTGTGGTTTAGACGACTCATTATGCCTTATGATTGTCTTTTTTGATCTCCTATGGTTAAGGGAATAGTCTGAGGAGACATGATGAGACTTCGTAATTTATGATATTCTCTACTTGCACCTCTTTAATAATTAAAATTACTTTGAATCATGTCCATTTCTCCTTTAGATGTTGATGATGTAACTAAACTACCAGTTTCATTTTCGTTTTCATTTTTCCTCTAAAATTAGGGAATGACAGGACATAACAATCAATTTAATCTAAAAATGTTTTATTTCTATTTTAAAGCTTATAATTAGGATGTTGTTTGTTATGTCAAAATATATTGTTGTTTACTTGATGTTAAATCACAAATGCTCTAAAACAACAGACATAATATAATAATAACATCTTATTCACATTAGCTTTACTGTAATAACAATTTCAACTCAATCTTATTCATTATAAATAGAGTGTTTAGTTAACTATAATAGTGAATTGTTACAAAAAAAAAATTGCATATGGTTATTCATTACTTAAACTTATGAATAGCGATTCAATACTAAAATTATCCTTTTTTTTCCCAAGGTATTCTCTCATTTAAATAAGAAATTAAAAAATAAAATTTCCATTATAGTTGTATTCTCTTTTTAGTAATAGTAATTCTTTACAACTTTATTTATTCAACAAAGATAACAAACAATAAAAATTGAGATGATTACATAGCATGATCATTACTCTTCAATAAGAATAAAGCAGGATCAATTGTCTTCTCATTTAGTATACAGCGTACTAGACTGAGTTGGGAAAAAACAAAGTGCAATAGAGATAAATATTAATCTAATCCTTGGTGTGTGTGTGTGCAAGCGTGCCCGTGCACATATAATATCAAATTCGATTGTCATGCTGAAATTTTATAGTCTAAAGATGATCACAACTCTTTCAATGGATGTAATAACAATGATTTTATCATGCCTTAAATAAGGTCAAGCATGTTCAGTTGTGCCATATATAACATTTAGATGTTATATACAAAGGCTATCATAAACTATTTATTTATAATAATTATGTTTTAACCAATTTTAGATTCGGAATTCGTATAATTAGGTTTTGCAAACATTGGATTAAGTAGTGAAAAATAATAAATTATCAAAGGTAGATAAATATCAATACATGGTATCTGATAAAGGATTTGACAATCACGTACACAAACTAGGCCTCAAAAGAAAATATAAGTCTGAAAAGATAACTACCACTTCACTCATCAATAACCTCGTACCAATCCACCCCATACTTGAGATATTTATGAGCATCAAAGTTGAAATTATCAACACCTAAAAACAAAAGGTATGATTCGAAACCCAATACACAGTAACGCAAGCACACGTGGAATAATCACATTTACGCATTCTAATGCAATGCAACAACCAACCATGTACATCTTTAATTTAAGTGTGGCAATCAACAAAGAGCATTCATACTTCGACAACATGTTAGAAACCTAGGGATCTTGAGTAACAACAACTGCTAAGGGAATTAATACAGTTAGGTTGAATACCTATATCTCCTATCTCTAGCAATATAATAGGTTCATCTAAGGTTACAATTGTTATGCAACTCTACTTTATTTTAGCTCATCACAATGTTCAATTTAATGGAAGCCAAAATCTTAAACTGTATAAGTACGGCTTCTCATTGAATGTAAGTAGACGTTATCCCACTATCATTCCCTTATTGGCTATCTGTTCAGCCATCCTTAATGGCCTAAGCGTCTAACTCTATGCAGCATCACCTAACAAGGCTGTTGCCCCTTGACCCAAGTTTAAGAGCGAGCACGCCCAAGCAATCACATAATTATTTTTAGCCATTGTTAAGTATTATTTCATTTAGGATGTCTATTCTAATCAAGCAACATGCATATCACTGTGTACCTAATATCGAATTGATAAACAATAAAGGATCACAGGAAAGACAATAGGTCGATCGAATATCTAATCAAGAAAGATGAATTTGTATAAGAATCAAGTATACAAACTAATAATTCTTATCATATAGATTAATCATTTAACATAAGGTCTTATGTAGTATAAGACCTTTGGATTATAATTGAGTTAGGTCATAAAGGATAATTAGGCTTAGATGATTTAAACTAAGCCAATAGAATTTAGAAATTAAATTTATTTTTCAGATGTATTAGGGCTTTAGGGATCCTAGGTTAGGTCTAATAAAAAATTATCTTTACTTTTTAGGTTTATGGGCTTTAGGGTTTAGTCACTGAGCCCGTTAAGAAGTATGGTTACTAAGCAAAGTGGAATTGGACTTTATTTTAAAGTTATGTCCAATTAGAGTAATATTGGCTATTAGACCTAACGATTGTATTCAAACCTAATTGGAATTAAATTATACTCTAATTTAGCTATTTAGCCTTCTAATTTCTTATTTAGGCCCATTAAAGTTATTTTAGGGCTTTTGGGCCCTGGAAATAATTTGAGCCCAATTAAGTATTTCAATACTTGGAACTTATAATTGACTTAAATATTTTTGAGATAGGATTAACTAGAATAGAGAAAGGATATTGGGTCCGTATTATGGCATTGAAGCCCATAAAGCATAAAATTAGGTATGGGTTATACATTGAAGGTTTATACCCTTCTTGGCTAAGAAAGATATATAATTTAATTTGAGCCCATTTGGTGTAAATAGGAATAGTTGGGTCGAAATCATATTATTAGACCTAAGATTGTGTTTTTAAACCAATTTTATCTAATTAAGTCCATTTGTTTTTATTTAATCAAATTGGATCCTATTTTAGTATTTAAACTCATAACCAGATATTAAAGCCCAAAATTAGTTCTATTAGCCAAGTTGGACCTAAATTTATTTCTAAGTTCATTTTAAATTATTTATTGCATATTAAACCTATTTCTACCATTTTGGCCCATTTTAAGTCATTTAAGTAATATTAGTGTTATTTTTACTATTATTTGGCTAAAAAAATCTTATTTTTATTATTAGGTCTCGTTTAGGTTATTTTGGCCCATTTAATCCTAAAATAATTATTTATTCACTGTCAAATTCCAAAATATTTGAACTAACTACCTGTTTTAACCCCATTTATATAGTTAAAAGCCTATGATGATTCGATTCAACACATTTAGCCCATTTAAGTCCTATTTAATTAAATTGAGCTTTAGATCACCAAATAAATTATTTTACATATCAAGGCCCATAATAATATATTTAAATTGATTTAAGCTCTTAATATGTCCATTTATCCAATTTTATAACTAAAAGTTCTATTATACCTAAGCTAGTCTACTTTGCTCATTAACTTATTTTTATCCCAGTTAATTATACATTATTCAAGTGGGTTTGGTGATTAAATTAATTATTTAAGCCGAAATATGCAATTTTTCATTTTAAAATAGGACTAAAAAATTATCAAACGAATTTAAATTATTATTTTTTAAATAGTAAATGAAATTTTCAAAAACTACGAAAATTTCCAGTTTGAAGTTAGACATATTAAAATATCATTTCCTATAATTTCATTCAAAAATAAATTCATTTGGTATTTTATTTAGATTTAACAACTCATATTACTATATAATATCATACGAAATTAAATTGATTTTTTAAAAATAGTAAATGACCTTTTAAAAATTATGAAAATTTATAGTTTACTAAAATACATATTAAGCTATCATCCATAAAAATTTATACAAAAATAAATTCGTTTGATATTTTATTTATTTTTCTTATGTAGTACATTTATTAGGTCTTTAAAAACAATAGAAAAGTAAAAAAAATTACCAAACCTTCCGTTTTACATCCTAAAATATTAAGCTATCATTTTAATGAATTTTACCCAAAAATAAATTCGTTTTAGTACTTTAACTAACATTACAAAGCATGCACTTCTATGTGTTTATTTTCTGTCCAGCTTTATCATATTCATATTTGTTTAATTTCATCATGAAAAATTATGAGAAAAATCATATAAAACATATTTTATATATATATATATATATATCACATCATTCCATATTTAACACATTAATATCACATACTCATTAAATCATGCAAAAACAATGTCAAAATCAACATATTTCTCTTAAGCTAAATAATTCATGGTATTTTACCTAAGTCATATATTTTATTTTTTGTATTTTTATTATTATATCATATTATTTTCTAATACATTTCATTAGTACACAAATTAATCAAAATACTTACTTGTAGTAGCAATACAAGATTAAACCTTTACTACCATATTCCTAGGAAGTTGATGAATTTCTTTTTGCCTCTAACTTTGATCCCTCTTGAATATCACCTAATTTCAAAAGAAAAGTAGAGATTATTATTGTGGTAGATGAATGAAAGAACAAGGTATTGTGTAGAAGATATTAAGCCAAGTAGGCTCTTGATTGTTGAATAGGGTTAATGACATTTTAGTGTTTATTTTGGGAGTAAAAAGGAGTATTTTTCTGCTGAAAATGGAGGTTGTATGGGTATCAACTTATAATTTCTTTCAAGGTTTTTCCAAAATAAAAAAGTAGGGTAAGAGATAGTATGATATGTGACAGCATTAGGGAACATTTTAGAGCCTTTTGGAGGTTAAAATAGATAAATACGAATGAAAATTTCTATTGGAATATTATATGGATAATGTTGATAATGTGTAGGATTCTAGAACATTTTAGGTGGTTGACGGCTAAGATGGTTAATGGGTTGAGTTAGAAATTTAGTTTAAGACCTTAGGGTGTAATTAGGCTTAAATCACCTTAGGAAAATAAATTGATAAATTTAGGAATTAATTTAATAAATTTGAAACGGTGAAATTAATTTAGCTTTTAAGGTGATCATAATGAATATTTGGTCAAAACTTAGGGTGTTGAAAAATCCACATATTGAATTTATAAAAAATTGTCAAAATTGTGAAAGATGGGAAAATTGAGAAATTGTAATTTAGGTGGATGGTAAATTGGTATATGGTTTGGTTTAATTTATTTGGTATGATGAAACAAGAAATTGATGTAGTTTAATCTCTATTTTCATTTGAAATTAATTACTAGCTTGAATTTGCTAATTTACCTAACTATATATAGTTTATTTAAGTTACTTAGTCAAATCATCTAGATCAAATTTCTAACTTAGGTTCTAATTTGGATAAAAAAATTTCATATTTTTATACTATTTAATTCACACTTTTTTAATTAATCTAATGGAATTCGAGATGTTTCAAATTCTCTTAATTCATCAAATGAAAAATATATGGCAGGGAAATTCAGTCACTAAACTCTAGGTCATAACTTTCATTGATCAATGTTTTAATATGCTACGTCAATTTCATCACCCTAATCTAAAGTTGTTTTGGTGTTTTCTGTGAACATAAAAGCTTCTATGTCAGGATTTTTGAAAGAGGCTATTGTTATATTTAACCGTTGTGTGCATACATAATATTAATAATTTCCCACAAAAGCCAAAGATGCTTTAATTCTTTGGAAGATAATTGCTTCTAGTTTTCAATTCAAAAACAAGGATGAGCAAGGACTTATGTTTTGTTTTATACAACCAACTAAGACAGTGGGGACTAGGGACACAATGCAGTAGAAGTGTAATTATTGTATCATCTTTCAATCAAATTTCCAATGAAATATTTTAATCTTTTAAGGAAAATTAAGTAGTGTCCCTTAATCACCTATCAATAATTACATCTTTCCTTTTGGGTTTACTCATTTTAATTTGGGTAAATATTGCGAATGGTATTTGAACTTTGACAAAATATATAATTAAGCACCTTAACTTTGAAATAGATGAATTTAGTAGTTAAACTTTGAAATAAATTAATTTAGTATCTGAAAGAATTTTTATGTATACTAACTGATGCAGCAAAACCTACATGATCCATTAAATTTCGCATGATTGCTGAAAAAGCGATCTTTTACACATCTATTGATTCTAAGATTACCAAGATAATATATGTGAAGCCCATACCGCATAATTTTTCAATAATCAAAGTATAAGGTTTTATTAATAATAAATTTGAACAGTAATCGGCCTTGTAACACCCCAAAGTTTAATTCTATAACCCAAAATCCTAATTTCATAACTCAAAACCTTCATCCCTAGCCCAGAACCCTGATTCCATAACTCAAAAACCTAATTCCATAACTAAAACTGTAGTTTAAATGAAATCGTAGCAAATAATAAACCAAAAATCAAGATTCCTCAATTAGAAATTCCAAGTGTACGATTGTGATTATATTCAAATTAGTAGGCAACTGAGTTTTCATCTAAAAATATTATAGGACGTATCATTGTAATAGGATATTATACCACATATTAATCCAACCCATGCCACAAAATTTTTTTGATATGACTCACCACCTAAATTTTTCAAACTTTATATATATATATATATATATTCATTCCATATGTTGGCCTCCTTTTTCCCTTCGCAATTTCTTTCCATGAAAACTTCTCTAGAAAAGCTTACGAAATACAACATGAACATCAAAACTTCAAAATTCATAACTTTCACAATCTAACAATTTCCAAATTCGCAAGTTGCATTGTGACTCTAGTGTTGCAATCTGAAAAATAAGCATAAGCTTGATAAAGTTCCATTAATTATTAGTTTCCAACAAACTCAAACATCAAGTTTATCGATGAATATATCGATCCGATCCAATATTAAGATTTTCACATAAAACTTTAGTTTATGCTTGCATAGTTGTAATCATTAAGCTTAAAGAAATGTTTTCTTATGTGTTTAGGTGAAAATTTTGATTATTCAAGCCAGTTGTTGAATTATATCGACTAAATATTTATAGGTTACGATGAGTGGGAACTTTTAATGATTTACTGATTTTGTTACTTGTTATTGCAGTATATATCATATGAGTTTGCTAGAGGAATGTTTAGATGTTAAAATGTTGACTTATTACTGTTGTATTTCATGAAATCAGGAAAAACTAGATGCATACAGTGAAGGAAATTCAAAAACTCATGAAGAAGGAGAATACCAACGAGCTGGTACAAATTGTACCAACAAGCCAGTGCAAATTTTTCCCACATCGACGAGCTAGTTCCCCAATTCACATATTTGACAACTTGACATAGTTTCTTATACAGGTTAGAGAATCTGTGTGTTTTACAAATCTAGTGTTATATTACAATTCTAGGGATTTGTATATTTTAGGGTTTTTATTATCTATAAAAAACTAAAAAATAAAGGTATGAACGATCAATCTTTGGATATGATACACCAAAGAAATAATCGAATTAGTTATTTCGATCAACCACATTAAAAAAAACAACAAAGAATAATCTTAAGAAGAAAAATCTCAATATTACTCAAAACAATTGGTCGCAAAGGACAATACAATGTTTAAGATGGAAAAAACTTCCTTTAACATAATCCTAATGACCCTTACATACTCTCACAAGTCGAGCAAGGGCAAATAAATATAAAATTCAAAACAAATAAAATAGAAAGCAAAAAATTAAACTTCGAAAACAGATATGGAGTCATGCTATCAATCATAGCCGTGACTCAAGCTGTAATCTCCCTCTTCATTAAGCAATCAACTTATTTAAGTTCATCACATGCACGAAATCAAGGATCATGGCCAGCATCATGGGTAGGATAAGGAACATGATCTTTACGTTCTTTAATTTTCTTCGATGATGATATGCTAACTAGCTCCATCATTGGCGGCATGGAGGGGGAGATTGCCATCACGGCCTAGATCACGAGCATTATGATGAGGATAATGTGATGTAACTTGATTTTCTTAATCCGCTTGCATCATTGCCTTCATCACAAGGGTGACATGTAATTTTAACGAATTTCCTTTAAATTGAGTAATTTCTTCACACATGAACATACTATATCATACCAATCACCAAAGTGCAATTATATCTGCTAAATTCTCTAGATCATCTTCATTCGTTCATCTATAATAATCCAATGAGTTACTTCATCAAGCCTTTAACTCTAGCCTATTATTTATCCAAGTGAACCATAATTCATATCATATGCCCCAGGCTCATGAAGATTTGCCCTTAAATCTTGATCAAACTCATTTTGAATAGGAGAATCACTCTCTATGCCCAAATCCCATCCCACATGTAACAAGTACTTCGTTTCCTCATTGGTAAGTCTTTTCTCAAGTAGAGGGAAGTTGGCACAATATGCCATCCCTCCGATATCTGTGTTAGAGGAGTCAGGGGATCCTCTAATGCTGCTACAGGCACTTATGGCTCCTTGTGTCAACAACGATGATTCTTTCTTAGGAAAATTCAACTCCAATGTGTTTGTCTTACAACTTTGGGACTCATAGGAAATAATTTAACCCTCTTGCCATTGAACAACAAAGAATAAGTATTGTGCTTACTATTGTGATTCACTTCCCAATCAAACAACCAAGGACGTCCCAACAAAATATGAGATGCATTCATAGGTACTACATCATAAAAAACCTCATCAATATAATGATTTGGTAAAGATATAAGAACTAATACCTCTTTAATAACATGACGAGATCCTTTGTCATTGAATCAAGTAACTGATATGTTGTGGATGAGCTATGTTTGGAAGTTGTCACTTCTTTACAAGTGTTGTTGCCGCAATATTAGTGCAACTACTTGAATCAATGATGGCATACAATAGCCCCATTCACTAATAACTTAAATGGAATATATTTTCTCGGTCCATAATCAATCACTAGTGTCACACTCAAACTCCTCCCATTACACCATTCAAGGTATAGTAGGCCTATTACTTGTTCAGCTGGCACCTCCTCCCCATTTTCCTTATCAAAATTAGAATAACTACTTCTTTGCTCTTCACCATCACTCTCTAAACAACCTCTATGAATATAAATAGCACATGTATTTAGACATTAGGCAACCATATGCGCATAAACCAAACATTTAATATCTCTAGTCCACCTTCCAGCTCTACTAGAATTAAAAGATTAGAAATCAATTTTTCCTTTTCATCATTAGGCTTCCCATGACTAGACTTATGCTTCTCATCATCTTTATAACTAATATTACTCTCCGTTTGATCATTAGACCAACATAATTTGTTACAATTTTCATATTCAAATTTAGAGATATGTGACAATTTGTGATGTTTACGTTGCCTTTCAACCTTTTCTGCCGTCAACATCGTTTCCTCCAAAGTATCAATCCTTTGAAGCTCAATAATTTAAGAATTCAACCTAGTAATAAATCTAGCACTAGATTGAGCTAGAGCTTCCATAATTTGACTGTGCACTATAAAGATTTCAAACTTTTAAATATACTCTACTACACTCTTACTCCTTTGTTGCAAAGTTTATCACCGCATCAACAATTGTTAACTGTAGTAATCACGAACAAAGCATCACTGCAACAACTCACACATTTCAGCTCAAGTGGTAACATCACAATCTCCATTCCTTGTCCTAGTTGCCAATATTTTCTTTCACTAATGCAATGCATAGCCCTTAAATTCAATAGTAGCAAGCTTAACCCGCCACACATCATCATAATCATGATAATTATAGAGCTTTTCATCTTGATCCTTCCAATCATAATATTTATTCACTCTAGCGGTACCATCAAAAGAAGGTACTTTTAGTTTTACAGTTTCAATAACATGGAATCCCCTAGGCCTACGCCCATCATGGTGATCATCAAAAGCATCTTCACAATCTACAACTCGAACACCTTGCACTGGATGTGCACATTCCCTCTGCCTCTATCACCACCTCTTCCATAAACCATCTACCAATCAAATGTACACCATGGGATAGTTAGACTCCCAAATTGTTCTCTAAGTCCTCAATAGGATCATGCTCATGTGTTTCATGAGTTTAAGGATTTTCCATAACAATTTGCCTAACATTCCTTAGGGTTTTTCTTTGTTGTCACATCATTGTTTACATATCTTGCATCACCTCCTTCATGAAATAGGAAACAAAAAATTAAACTTTGAAAACAAATGTGAAATCATGTTATCAATCATGGTCGTGATTCGGGCTAGCATCTCCTCATTCACTAAAAAAATCAACCCATTTAAGTTCATCATGAGCACGAAATAAAGGATTATGACTGGCATCATGGGTAGGATGGGGAACGTGATCTTTTGCATTCTTCAATTTCTCTGAAAATGATGTGTTAACTGGCTCCATCACGGGCAACATAGAGGGGGGATGCCATCACGTCCTAGATCACGGTCATTACAACAAGGGAAATTTGCTTTGTAACTTGATTTTCCTGATCCACTTCAATCACTGCCTTCGTCACAGGGATGATATGCAACTTTAATGAATTTCCCTTCAAATTGAGTAATTTCTCCACACTTAATCATACCATATCATGCCCATCATCGAAGTACATCATATGTCCGCTAAAATTCTTCAAGTTATCTTCATTTGGTTCATCCGTAAGGATCTGATAAGCTAAGTTCATCAAACCTCTGGCTGTAGCTCGAGTTATTGATCCAACTGAATCATAATTCCTATAAGTTTCATATTATAAGCATATCTCTCTCATCTGAACTCTGATTGAGGTGATCTAAAATTCTATAAAAAACTTAGAAATAGCTCTATAACTTTCGTGTTTCATATTTGAGAAATTCTAGGTAGATCAAGGTCTAAAATTGACATAATATTATTTTAGTTCTCAAACTTACAATAGTAAGTCTATTAGTTGGTTTAACTTGTAGACACCCAAACCCATCACCAACATTTTATCAACCCATGTTAAGTGTAAAATCTTTAGATTGATAAATATTATTTTAGACAACTTTAGACATTAAATAGATATAATGAATCACTTTTGTGCGTTAAACCTTCGTGACATAAGAGTTGACCTATACGACCCACCATAAGCAAGTGTATAATGACTTGTAGAATTATACTAGATATCACTAATATGTTTCCTCTATGAGAAGTTTAAAATAAAATATTTAATATATTAGTGAATTTCATAAAAGAAACTTAAACATATATTATGATGTACACCCCCTTTATATGTGCTTGGAAGAAGTAATAACCAATGTTATGTTTGATGTTTGAAAGTGAACTACTTGATATGCCCTTGCCTAAGATTGATGCTTTTTTGTATCATCTTGTCTATTTCGAGTGAAATGCATATTGATTGGTCACCTTAAATTTATTAATGATTATTATGTTATAATTACAACTTGGCATGCATTGTAAGAAGTTGCATTACTATTTACTATCAGCGTTTGATGATCGAATGATATAAAATATAAAGTTCGATAATGGAATGACATAAAATATAAATCATGGATATATCCTCTACATTTAAGTCAAGCCGCCTTCGGATTAAGCATTAAGGCCTCCATAAAGAAAGTTTAGTTTAAGCTTTAGCCTCGTAGAACAAAGTAACAGATCTGAGGAAGTCACGAACTACAAAGCCATGCTGAACCATTGTCTAAAGTCTTATCGTAAGTCTTAAGAGATCATTGGCCAGGACTGCATTTAAGGTATCCTGTGTCACCTCTAAATTGAGCATTCAAGGCCTTCATAAGGAAAGTGAACTATTGAATGATTGAACCCAACATTACATTTAAGGTGTTTTAAGGAAAGGTAGCATTTTAGGTACCCTGGGACTTATAATATAAGTGGTTTAAGTTAGATGATATGGATGCTAAAAAAACTAAGAATTCCTTAAACCTTAAGTCAAGGATGGGCAAAAGCCTAGACTTGACATTGGTTATCGAGGACTACATGCGATGTTGCATTGCATATGAGTTTTCATGTGTAGCATATGGTTGATAACTTGCTTGTACTTGAGGCAGTAACAAGAATATTGCTTTCCCATCTCACTTAATCGTGGTTTCGCTCACCTTCCAATAGATTGTTTTGCAAGCAACTTCGTAAAAGCGAGATGGGATACAATTAGCGTGAACAGGAGTCATCTTACCCCAAGATAGTTATCATAGACACTTAAAGAGTAAAGTATGAAATATAGAATCCAGTCATATATTGTGAATAAGGTTTCCTTTGTCTTTCAGGTTTATATAAATGTAAGCTATCTTTTACTATTTGGTATGGGATGTTGATTCTTTACAATCCCATCGATCAGTGGAAAGTTGGAACTCGATAATTATTTTTGTATAGGAAATATATATGTATGATAATTAGCATTATTACTTAAATTTTAAATAAAGTCTTGTGATCTCTAACACGTAAGATGACTATCATGTAACGGGTGTACACATGGCATGATGACTTCTAGTAATTTCTACCAAACCCTATTTGAAGGTCATGACAATATAGGCATCCAAAATTCAAAATTTGCAATTGGGGAAAAAAAAAAATGGGGCTTTATAATTCAGTTAATGATCAAGTAAAATTGTTTCTTTACCTTAAGGCACAATAAATATGAAAACTCACAATTTTTGAAAGAAGATGATTTCCTAAAGATCCCTTAGACATAAAATAAATAAAAAGACAAACCAAATGCCACAAATGGCAATAAAAACAAAGTTTCCTATTAAAATGATCATATTTGCCTAAAAAGCGACGTACATCATGAGCACTATTGTGAGTTTCAACTGTTGGCCCATTTTCCATTGAAATAAGGTCCTAAAACTGAAAAATTCAAAGTTGCTCAAATTCACAAAATTGCCAATGTCATTTTTTATTCCTTTTTTTCATAAACCTATTTGATATTTCTTTAATCACTTCACTAACCAATACTACAGAGGTATTATTTGTGTGTGTGAAAAGCTCTATTAGGTACTAAACCGATTAATTTCAAAATTCAAATATTAAATTGATCAATTTCAAAGTTTAGGTATTTAATTATATATTTTGCCAAAATTAATTGTTGAGATTGTTTGAACTCTTAAAATAATCAGTAGCATCACTACAATGTCATTTGTTTCATTTTAATATTAACCATTGATTTTAAGAGGATAAATTGATAGAAATTGAGAAAATGTGATGAAGAGATCCATTTCCCCCTTATGTATATAAAGAAATAGGTAATCAACCTTTAAAAATTGGAAAAAGTTTCTTTCCTAAACCTATCAACTATGTTTAAAAAATATAAAAGCAGAGAGAAGAGGCATCAGTATAAGGCAAGTCTGAGCAATCTTTGCAAATTTACAGACAATTCATATGAGGTGAATCTTACTATTGGCCTAACATATAAGATGAGTTTCACCTCTCTTGACTACTACGAGTAGCCATGTGACGAGTCCAATGTTAGCTTTGGTAGTGCCAATGACTAGGGCACTTTAAAGAGACTTGCAACTATGGAGCATCAACTTAAGGACTAATTGCATGGACCCCCATGCCTTATTGTTATTCATGGCCACTTTGTTGAAACGAAGATTTCAAATTGGATTTTAATGTGAAAATGCATTGCATGATTGTACAAAAAGTTACACTTAATTAGCTAAAATATGTTTGATGTACAATGTGTTGAAAATGTATAAATATATGTGTTGCTTATGTTTGCTTATGTTTTTGTAAGGTCTTACTACATAATAGCTAGCTTTAGGACACTAGCGATTGGCATCAAGATGATAGGCTGATACATATTCTTAAAATGCTTTTCACTATGTGTTTTCTTAGGTGGGTTCTAGACACCAGCAGATAGTGTCTAATTAGTACACTTAATATGTGTAGGTATAATGCAAATGGTACTTTGAACATATGGAGACTATTGAAGATTTCCAAATGTCGTCTAGTAACCTGTAGCCTATGCAAGCATTAAATGTAAGGGTAAATTGGTTACAGTATCTTCAACGACCAAATCCTTTGGAAAAGATATATATATATATATACATATATATATGAGTTTTGTTAGCAAATTTTGAGGAGGTTAAAGAGCACATTATGTACATACAAACATTCTTTATTCATCTCAATCAGTTTATCTCTTGTAGTTAATTTGCTTTCACTCTTGTTGAAGTGTAATAGTGCTACTAATTTTTATTTCCAAACACTTTTGCAAGTCATTACTCTAGGATCATTGTGTCATTTAGTGAAAGTGAAAGTTATGTCAGGTGTAATTTTTGATTTGTGATAAAGGACACAACTTGAGTGAAATTTGTGTTAATTATGGTTTTGTAGTGTAACTCCTTAGGAGCAATCTAATTGGGTTAAATAAAAGTGGAGTATAGGAATGCAACCTAGTAGGCTATTATAAGGTTTCCAACCCATCTGATCCATTAAAAACTCTATAAGGTTAAACCATATAGGGTATTAAGGTTGGGCTTAGATATATAGTAAAAAACTTATAAGGTTATAGAATCGGGTTTGGATCATATAACATATCCAATGGGTACTCGACAACTCAGTATTATAATTTTAAAAATAAATACATAAATAAAAATATTACCAAAGTGGCAAAGAGAGGAAAGAATGTAAGCCTCCGAATTTTTGAGAATAGTTTTGGAATACCGAATCGAAATCCTAAAGTTTGACCCAAGTTGAAACCGAACCTTGATCAATTTCAATCACGGGATTTCATAAGAGAATTTTCTAAAACAAAAATAGAAAGTTCAATAATCGTTCAATTCAAAAACTCGAACATGAGAAGATCCACCTATCCGATCCCTGATACAAACCTCTTAATTTCTAGGGTAAAGTTGGATTAAACCCTAACCCTAGTCAAACCGAAGTTTCAAAAGTCAACAAAGACCAAGACAATCAAGCAATTTCAACTCCTGCAATCCCACGTTCTCAAACCCTAGAAAATGAAATTAAGTTAATAGCTTAAAATAGTTCGTAATAATATAAGGTAACATAAAAATATCAGATTTGCAAATTTCGAATGTCCTTCGGACTCAATCGGATCAGTTTTCAAAAAGCGTGTCTTGGAGCTCGAATAATAAAAATATTTCATTAACACCAAAAGACTCGTAATTAAACAAGGATTTCAAAAATATCGTTTTTAGAATTTTTCAATAACTAAAAATAACAGATATAGCTCGTTTACGCGTATTTTTATTACTACCGGTATTTTATATGTCTAGTTTACTATTCATAGTACTATTCCTATTATTCATTACTATTTCACTATCTCTACTTTTTCTTACACCTATTTCTTACTACCTACATACCTATTTTCTTACACTTTTACATTTCCAATACATCTTATATCAAATCATATCTTACATATTAATTATTTTCTTACAAAATACAAACAAATCAACTCACTCTCTCTTTCCTTTCCTCATGGCCGGCGCTAGTTCTCTCTCTCTCCCTCTCATTTGTTTTTCTTTTTCAATTTATTTTATTACATCAAAAATTCACTCCAAAAATTCTATAAATACCCAATTCCTCCTTCATTCTTTCACAAACCGATTTTACATAACAAAACTCTACCAAAATTCCCTCTCAAAACCCCTCTCCAACAAATCTCTCTCAAAATACTCTCTATCATTCCCTACAACTTAAAAAAAAAAAAAAAAACACACAAAACCCATTCATCTCTTTCAAAATCCTCCATTAAACCTGAGGTAAAAATCCTACCCACATTCTTTATCATGTTCATACTTAGCATGAACTTAGTGTATGTTTCTTAGACTCATATGAGTTAAAGAAGCAACAATATGTTCATGTTTTGTTTTTGTTCATGTTCCTATTTTACATTATGTTGTTATATTGTTATTATTGTTTTTGCTCTAATCTAACTTATATAATATTATGTATACTAAGTATATATATTTATTTAGAGCATATAAGCTCATTGTTATTTATTTATTTTCATGTCTTGCAATTTATTTATTTACTTGTTTTATGCAATTTAATTAAGACTAGTCTTTCTAGTCTTAGACTTGTTCATATCAAGTCAAAACGATTTTCTTTTCTTTCTTTTGGGACTAATCTATTCTTAGTACCGGGTTGCTTTGATGAAGCTAAGGCTCCCAATACATGATTGGGATACCTTGATGAAGTTAAGGTTCCCAATGCTTGACTATTTTATTATGTCTATTTACTTACAAGTATTTCTTATTATGTATTATCTTTACTTTTACATGGCTACATAATCATATTCATGCATGATTAGAATATTGTTATCTTAAATAAAAAAAAATTGGTTCTTTCTCAAATAAAGAAAAATAAACTAGATTTCTTAACAAAAGGAATTTTTAACAAGAGATCTAAGCTTTGTTTTTAAACTCTTTCATAAGATAAGCTAATCATAAATTCTAGAAGAAATAGTAATAGATTTCTTCAAAATACTAAAAAGAATTCTTTTCTTTTATAAACTAAACTAAATACTCCATAAAAGAAGAATTTTTAACATTAAAAGATTTTAACTCAACCATACTTTTTATAAAACTTAAATAGGTTCACTATAGACTTTGAAAATCACATAATATGAAAGTATTTTCAAAACTTGAATTTTATATTGTTATTCTCTCTTGAAGATTTTACTAAGTTCTAATGTTAACATTAAGAAAGCTTTTCTTATGAAAAGAATTATTCTATCACTTAACAAATATTAAGAATAAAACAAGTTTTTCAAACTAAGATAAAATCAACTCACTATTTTAAAAATACCAACTTAGAAAAATAAAATTTTGTCAAGTAAGTAAAGTTTAAAGGTAAATTATTTCCTAAAGAAGAGAAATGATATAAAAATAAGAGGAAAACGTATATTTAACATAACTTCAAATATTTGACCACATCAAAAACTTAAAAGATATTTTGAAAAGCTTATTTTCAATCACTAGAAATAAAGTTGTTAGATAACTTAAAGAACCAAAATTTTCGCAAATAAATTTACTTTTGAAAAGTGAGAAAATGAAATTATAATAGGAAAACATTTACTCATAACAACTCAAATATATTTTAATTTTCCTTCTAACAATTCAAAAAGAAGAAATTTTTTAAAGTTTTATCTTTTAAAACCCTTAAAGACAAATTGTTTATGAAATATCAATATTGAGACAACACTACAAAAATCATGCATACAATATGAGTGCCTATATATGTTCAAAGGACTTTTTAACTATGTAGATATACTTACATTTTGCTTAAGGATTTTTAGTAAAGTGAAGTTTGGAAAAATCATATTTTGTGAACTATAAATTCGTATCTATTATGTACCGTAGTATTTTCCAACTCAAATAGCTTTTTATGATAAAAATAACCTTAAAAATGGTTAGATATTTTTGAGTAGGTAGGAAACAATATATTATTTGCGCAATTTCAAGTTTGAAATGACCAAGTTATGGCCATTTTAGGTTAGAATTACCTTCTATGCGAATTTTAACGATCTTATGACATAGTTTTTGATAAGTACCATAGAATCAATAAGAAATACTCATTATGGGTATTCTTCTTGATTAGGTGATCCCCAGGAGGAGTATTCATACCCGGGGGATTATTTTGATTAGTGGATTTACCAATCGACTCATCCATAAGAAAGATAGATTCTCATGGCCAAGTGAGTTTATTCCCTACCTTTTGCGTACTTGGTTGTGCTTGTAGCTAGAGGCACTAGAAGTAGGAAAAATGAAAATGAATTATGTATGATAATATTGGTTGAAAGAATGATAAGTATACCGAGGTATGAATCGTTGTTAATTAACTTATGTTTTACTATTATTCTATTAGAGTGTGTGCAAATTCTATGATCACCTTTAAATTACTTTAATCATATACTATGAATTATATTAATTGATTCATGCATATCACATAGTTAGTTTCATTGCATGAGCTGCTATTCTTGATGGGACAAGAGTATAGAAGCCGGGTGTGCAGTAGCCAGAAATCTGCAAGATAGGCGATTAGGAGCCTGAAAGAACTATTTTGAGATGGGCGAGTAGGCGCCTGAAATAAACTACATGAGTTGGATTAAAGATGGGTTTTAAAAAGTTTGGAACACCAAACCCTGAATGGAGGAGTAAATCCATTCAAACATATGATTTCCCGTAGATCATATGTATTGCTTGATCACTTGCTTGATGCGTTCATATGCTTGTTTAATAACTTGTTTGAAAATTATTTATACAAGTACATTGATTCAGGAATATTCTCACTAAGCTAGTTATGCTTATACTCTGATAGACCTTTGTTGTAACAGGACTATATCTTTTATGCCCGAAGACTTCATATACTCGAGTGGGATGATGTTTTAAAAAAGCTTCTAGGAATCTTTTAAAGATCTTAGGTTAAATATCCTTTAATGTCTTTTGGTGTTAGTATTGTTTTGTTGTGAGAAAGATTAAGTTGATATTATGATTGTTTGGAGAATTATAGGGAAAACCCCTAAGAAGACGTAAGGATTATATTCTCTTAATAATAAATTGGATGATTGTTTAGATTCTTATATGCTGTATTTACTATCTCAAACTATACATCCTGCAGGTGTCTCCTATTGTTATGATAGACGCCTTACATATAGTGTTGAAAACTTTCGCATGACTTCGAGAAGTCATTCCTAAGTTTTGATACCGTATGCGGTGGATTACCACGTTTAGGGTACCCTTTGGGGCGTGACAAAGAAGAAATGAATTAGCTATCATCTTTTTTATCAGTCGTCAATTTACACCTGTATGCCGATTATCTGGGAATCAAGGCTGCCGACTAGGTAGTAGTGTAAGCATGAAAGCAAACAGCTTACTCATCTTGGAAATTATTTTAAGCAATGAAGGCCGGGCATCTCAATTTCAAGGCTACCGACTTAAGCCAGCTTACATTGTGACAGATCAAATTCCTTATTTTGTTCTACAAATACCCTATCTCATTGTTAGAGAGATAATCCATCTTGTATTATCAAAACTCCTAAAAGCCTAGAGAGAATTTCCATGTCTATGAGTGGCTAAAACAGTTTTCTAGCTAAAAGATTGTTACAAGTTTCAGTTCTTCAAGAATTGTGAGATTTAAATACTTTGTTATTGATTTGTTCTAATTTTATGTATTTAATATCTTCTAATTATTTTGATATTGTTATTTTGCTTGATTGATACAAATTAAGGCCCATTTGTTCAGTTAGCATGGTAATATACTGTCAATTAGAACGTCGAATCCGTAATTGTTTGATTGTTCTAATCTATATGGCACAATAACAAGATTGATCATATGATAGATAATTTATTTGTGTTATGAAGATATATAATCTAGTCTAAATAGATCTTCTTATGATTTGTTGACTTGAATTGGTGATCTCTCTTGTTCTCCATTTTAATGATAAATTAAACCCTAGGAGCTTGTTTAGAGCTGTTTAATCAATAAGAGAAATAATCAAATAACCTCTTTTGATTATCGAAAAAGTAAGGAGAGATAGGTTGTTAGAGCTTGTTAATGACCATAACTAATTTATCCAAAATAAAAAATAGAAATCTTTGCATCAATGATCAATTCTGTGAACTGAACTATAATGATACCTGTTGTTAGGAACACCTTGATATTGATTTACTCTTTGAATTAGATTACTTGCTTATGAGATAATTAGTGTTCTTTTATTTCACAACCAACCCCCCTTCTTCTTTTCTTGATCTAATCTTTAAATAAAAATAAGTTTTACCAATTCCTATGGATTTGACCCTACTCACTACTTTATACAATTTATATAAATTTTGAGAGTACAAATTTAATTTTGTTAGATTCGATACCCACCAAACCGAACTGTTGAATCCAAGTATCAAACTTTTCCCAAAATGCCAACCTGTACAACAAGAAATAGTAGTAGCAATAGCTTGAGTCGAGCTCCTCTAAGTAGCTGACTGACTTGTCATGGCCTCCAACCGAATGCCCATAACAATAGACTTGAGCAACTTCGAGCGCTTGGATGTGCCACAACTGAGCTCTCGTTCTGTCCAACCACCGACACAACAGACTAGACAGCTCCAAGTCCAAGCATTCACTGACGATGTGAATGAAATACCCCAAATCTTTACCTATATTAGAAATTGAGTTTAGATAGATTAAATGAATCAAATGAATTATAGGATTTAATTAGACAAGTTGATATAATTTAATTAGCTATTAATTGAGATTTGAGTTTCAAATTACCTAAACATGTCATCAAAGTGTTTAGAGAATTCCTAAACCATTAATTCTTAGCCTAAACACTAATTCCTAAATCTCAGTAAAATTTGAGTTCATTTGCTTATCTTAAAATATCAGTTCTTAAACCCGAACTCAAATTAAATATCTTTTATCCAAACTAAATTCCTAAATTAAGTTCTTATTTTAAGTCCTTAATTTCTAACCTATCGGTTCTAAAATTATCTTTTAAATACTTCTAGAACTATAGATATTGATCTGATAGTTCTAAACATATATCCTATTTCTATTTTTCTCCAAATTTAACCTTATCATTTCCCTTCCTTTTCTTTCTTTTTTGGCTGCCCTTTCTTCCCATTCATTTTTCGTTTTCTTTCTTCTCTTCTCTCTTCTTCTTCCCTTTCTTTTTTCTTTCTCTAAAACTCAAATTCAAGTAGATAAATTAAGGATAGGAAACAAGATAGAAAGAGGAAATCAAGTAGAATTAGCTTCAACAAGAAAAGAAGAAGAAGGAATTGCATGAGTAGGCCCAAAAAGCTAAGTTTTCGTTTTCTATTTCTCTTTATTTTTACTTGTTATTTACATTTCTAATTGATGAATTGATGTTGAATTGAGTTGAGAAGTATTGTTTGAGTTTGTATTTGTAAAGTTTATGGTTGATGGAGTTGGTTTATTGAGGAAGAAGATGAATAGTGAAATTGGGGTTTGAAGTTGTTTATGATGATTATAGTGATGTTTGATGGATTGAAGTGGGATTTTGTGTTGATTATATTGTAGTAAGATCAAATAACAAGTTTGAAGAAGTTTGAAATGAATTTGGAGGAGTTTGAAACAATTGGAACAAATGGTTTTTGCAAAATGAAAACAGGGGAAAATTTGACAGCAGCGTAATGTATGTACGCCGGCATTCAACGCTGCCGGTGTTGAATCCTACGCTGCTAGTGTACGTTGGAAATTTGGTGGTGTTGAAGAGTCCAACGGTGACCAGATCGCTCAACCCTTAACGCTGGCAAATTTCCAATTTACGCCGCCAGTGTTTTTGCAACTTTTCCCAGTTTCGCAGTCCTTTTGTATTTTAGCCATAACTTTTTCATCCGACCTCCGATTGAGGTGATTCAAGTTGCGTTAGAAAGATAAGAAAGAGATCTATAACTTTGATGTTTTGAGTTTTTACAAATTTGAAACGTATCAGTGCTTAAATTTTGAATCTTTCCAACTATTGTGTTTTCCTAAACAAAATAAAAATTTGTTTTTGATTTCTAAATGTTATTGTTAAGTGTAAATGGATCTTTTTGACCTAAAATGAGATAGATAAATAATATTTGATGTGTAATGATGATTTAGTGATATAATTAAACATGACTTAGATAGATTTATAGATAATTGAGTTAAATATGCGAGTTTTACATAAAATGAATCTAGTCACTTAATCTAAGTTCAACTTGACTAAATGAACTTGAATGAGTTAAAATAAATTAGCTTGAGTTAGTTTAATTATGGCTTAGTAATTAGATTAAATGATTAATTATAATGAGTTTGACTTAAGAAACTCAATTAAACTAAAATGAACTAGATTTCTTAAGCTTAATCCACTTGGCTTGGCTTTTGAATTAAATGGCTAAGGTTAATCCATTTGACTTGGTAAATGACTTAAATGACTAATTCTAATAAATTTGACTAAGGTTAAGCTAAAATGGGTTAGTAACAAATAATTGGATTAAATGAATGTGTTAGGGTGATCTTTGAATAACATGAGAATATGTTGTTTTGAATATTTAATTGTTTTGGATTTATATGTTTTTGAATATAAATGTTTTGTTGATGCTTTGTGGATAAGAAACCATAATCAAAGTGAAAAGAAATACTTTGACAGACAAAGGAGAACCATCCATACTTTGGCGGGGCGATTCATCACAGCCATAGTGGAGTTCCACATTAGTGTCTGATCAAATAGGATTAATAAAAGTTTGATAAAAGTGGATGCTAGTTTAGTTTCTTATATGACTTCTTTCCTTAAATAGAAGTGGATATCTGATTTATCTTCTGGATTATCTTCTGAAATTTCCTTCTGAAGCTATGTTTGGATTTCATATTCAAGGTACGCAGTGACTAGCTTGTCTCTGTGTTAGGATAGGCATTTATGAAAACTATATATATTAAGAAAAACTTAATTGTGAGTGTTGATTTGTGTTTTAAGCCGTTAAATCCAATCCCTGCCCAGGGTGGCATGAGTGCCTAGGGGCGCCCCCTCACAAATTGGGTGAGCCTGGGATGGAATTGGTATCCTTCGGGGAGCGGCACCCTGCTCAGATTGGGGGCATGGGACTGTTTCATTATTGGATAGATTTTCTAAGAGATATAAGTATCCGAACTACTTATATCAACCCCCTGAGCGTCAAGGTTGTTACTCAGGATCCCCCACTATCCTTGTTGCCCGGAGTTTGAATACTTCCGTGTTGATTTGTTTACCTTAAAGGAAGATAATAACTTGTGATTGTTGCATTTGCATTTAGTTAAGCTCGTGTGTCACTCCGTGTGTGATTGTGTTGCTGTGTACTGGGCTTCGGCTCATTCTTGTTGTTGTTATTCTTTTTACAGGTTTTGTTGTTGATAAAGACGATGTTGATCAAATTGATGATGGTGTGGAGGTTGTTGATGTTGTTGTTCTTCTTATTGTTGTTGAGGAGGATGGTGATGGTGATGATGATTGATGTGATGATGTTTGTCCCGGGTTTTGGGCGATTCTGAAGATTTGGGAGATGAGTGAAATGTGATAGGATCGAGACATTTCTTATATTTTGTTTCTTCTTTTGTTTTGTTTTGTTTTGTAAGAGGACTAGATTTAATTATAAATTTGTATTTTTATTTAAGGGTTTGTTATTGCCCAAGTTTTGTAAATAAGCTTTTCTAAATATTTATCAAAGTGAAAGTTTTTCCACTTGTAATAGTGGAAGTTTGAAATGCTTTTATGTAGAAACGTTTTATTAAAGTTTTTTTCCGCTGCTAAATCCAGTTGTTACCAAAATCTAATTGAATATTTCATAATCTAAAATCGGATAGCAATGTTCAATAAACACCTTCTTTTAAGACAACCTTACGTATAATTCACAAGAATTATACGTGATTGGGACTTAGGTGCTTAATTTGAGAATTGAGCATGTCGAGTCTTACAGTGAACGAAGCGTCATCAAGCAGCTAAGCTTCGATGTACCAACACAGCACTCCAAACTGTATAATCTAAGTAGCTATAGAACAAGACAATTTCCGAGCTGACCTTCACTAAGACGAGCTACTTTTGAACCTTGTTGACATCGATCCAAGCTGAAACCTTGTAGAACCATACCAATTTTAATATCATTGCAGGCATACGTCAACTTGTTTGGTTGCCACTGAGTAAATGACAACCCTGCTAAATGAGCATATCCGAGCTAACCTGAACAACATCAACTCTAGCAACATCTTATTTTATTTTCTTGTTATTTCTATTTTCTCTTTTAGGCTTGTAAATATTCTATAAGACTTTTTATTCTTTTTTTGTACTTTTCACAATTTTTAGGGATCTACTCCACATACCTATCACATTACTTTCACCTAATTCTATCAACCTTTATATTATCATGCTTCCACTCACCAATTCACTTTCTATAAGACCCTATATTACCAATTCCATTGTCATTTTTGGATATATCCTTAGTCTGATCTTTTTGGGTCTAGACACTCCACATTTCCATCCATATTCACCTCACCACCAACCTCGACCTCACTTCATCCTATCACTAGATACTATTCATTATGCACTTTCATGATGGACTTGAATCTCGAATCATTAGAAGACATTCCTAACATTTTATGTGTATTATCTTCATATTTTTGTTATGGATTGTACTCAAAATTAGAAAGACATTCTTAACATTGTAGGTGTATTCTCTTCATAAATTTTCTTATAGATTATGCTCAATTTATTAATATGAATGAAATTCCACTTTTTAGTATGAGAAAGACTTATCTAGTGGGATTATGTGATGCGTTTATGGGTTTCCTAAGTAGTTCATTACTACTTTGTAACAAGCTTTATTAATTTGGAACTTTAGTTATTTCTATTTCAAATGGTCATGAGAAAAAATCTGTTTATGAATTAGGATTTGAGATATTCAAGAGGGATTTGATGATCCATTTGAAATAGAAAATACAACTTTGAAACTTACATAGACACATGCAATTCCAGCTTAAGTTGTATAACTCACGTCCTTAATGTGGTTGAAATTGTGGTTTATTGATAGGGACACGTACTTAAATCGTAAGTTCAATTAGAATACATGGCTTGTGAGAGGAGTGTGTTAGTTAACTGATGACTATAAATGAGTTATTCGAGAATGATATTCATGTTATAGTCAGAATCTTGTAACTCGGGAGGGAAGCAAGTTCTCATTAGTTTAATCAGAATCCAAGTGAACAAACCTGACTATAATTACAAAGCAACAAATGGAAATCCTAACCAAAACCATTACATAATCTTACACCTATTTACTGAGGGAGTTTCACAATTTAGTGTTAAAATAATCACAATTTGTAGTGATAGTTTTAAGTAGTTTAATTAGTTTAGAAATCTCAAACTACAATTCGGTTGCCTTGATTAGAGTAGAACCACTATAATCTAGTACTTAGTCAATTAGCTCCCGGTGGATTTGACCCTATAATCCTCTAGATTCTATGATAGTTTTATAAATAAATTCAAACCAGAAACTCTAAAAGCCAGCTCGTCAATAATAAGTTATAGGAGCCCAAACCCTAAAATAAAAAAAATATATATATGATAAGCTCAAATTTTAGCAAAAATAGGATAAACCTTAAAAGATTAGGTTGTCTAAAAATTCAATTTTTTCGAACCTTTATGGGATTAGTTTTTGTATTAGACCACCAACACGCAAAATAAGATGAAACTTTCTAATAATCAAATTATACTAGAAAAATATTTAGATGTCCATAAAATATCAAACAAAAATTTTTCGGATTATAAAAATATTAGTTATAGCTCATATACACGTATTTTATCTCTTTCGGTAATTTATTTGATATTTTACTATTACTATTTTATTTCTTTTAATTTCTGCTATTCCTTGTTACCATTTTGTCCCTATAAGTTATTCCTACTTTTTACCACAATGACCTACTTACTAAATTCACAAGTTATCACATTACAAAGTCAACATATCACATGTTACTTTTCATTACTTCTTTCCTTTTTCCTTTTTCCTTTTTCCTTTCTCCACAAAGGATCACAAATCCACACCACCCGCCCCCCAAATGTATTTTTTATTTTTCAAATTATTTTCTAACTTTAATTCACTAAATCTCCTCTATAAATATCTACACATTTTACACTTTACCTCTTTTACAAAATTTCACTCAATTCTCTTCCTTTTTCTCTCTTGTTGGGCGTGATTTCCCTTCCCCTTGTTGCCGTCTCTCTTTATGAAAACACACACATCCCTTTGATTTATCTCATTAAGATAAGCATATTCCTTATACATTTATAGTAAAACTATGTGTTGTTTAATGCATTATCTATGGAATAAAATCTCCCATGATGCATTAAGCTAAGAATGATAATGGCCAAATGAAATTTATGTCATGATTATGTTTATGATCAAGTTGAAATTTCATTCTTCTTGTTATATCTTTGTCATCTAATCTAAATATCTATATGTATAAATATAGTTGTGTACATATTTATATTAATATGAGCATATTGCTTGCAACTTAACATTTATTTCATGCTCTTATTACATGTTTTGAGATTTGTCCTTGATCTAAGTCTCAAACTTTTCCTTGATCAAGTCAAAACAAAAGGAATTTGCCCATAATCTAAGTCCTAAGAATGCCTTGTCCCAAAATTCTAATGCTTCCATTATATTATTTGCTTTTATTTGCATGGTGACTGGAATAATATAAGTCCTAGGAAGTCTTGTCTCAATTCTAAGACTTATATTTTATTTTATTTTGCTCTTAATTATTTTGCTATTTAAGGGAACTTGTCCATTTCTAAGACCTGAGGAGCCTTGATTATAAGCTAAGGCTCCCATGCACTAAATTTCTTATATTTATATTCTTTATTTTTTTATCTCTATAAATTGTGAGCCTAAATATTGTCGTGTGATTCATGTAGATGAATATTTTATAGTGATGTTGTTATGCCAAAATAACGCTTGGAACCATTTTAAAATGATAATTCTTTGTTATGCAAATATTGATTTCAAACATGTCATGAAAATGTGAAGAAAATCTTGTTTCAAAGAAGAAAAATTTAAAACAAGATCATCCTCTTAAATTTTCATAAATAACTAGTTATGAGCATAATATTGGAAGGTTCATGAATTAAAAATCATTTTTCTTAAAATCACATACTTATAAAGATTTATGAAATATGAATTTCCATTAGCATTCAAGCCAATGTTTTCATAAACTTAAAATTTTTCAGTTTTCCATAAAGATGTTTTAATTGAAATTTTACTTGGACAACATCACTATGATCACACATGTATTTTGAACTATTGATATTATTTGGGAGTTATCTTATGAGTATAAAAATGATACATATATATATATATATATATATTAATTTAGAGGGTTTATAAGATGTAAAAATGGCAAAATGTCACAAAAATCAAAATTGGAATGTTTTAGGACCATTATGTACAGTACCATTCCAATGCCCAAGTGACCTAAATATTAAAACTAATATTAAAAATGGATAGATCGTCAGAAGTAGATAAAAATCGACTACTTATATGTGAAGTTCAGAGTTAAAATGAGTAAGTTATGGCAATGTTAAATTTGGAATTCTGCAACCGGAAAAGTGATGTGAATTTAAATTTGATAAGTTAGAAACTTAAGTAAAACCTCTATAAAATACTTATTATGGGTATTTCTTTTGTTTAGGAAATGACGGTTACAATGCCCCATTTTCCAGAGGACTATTTTGATTAAAGAAGATTGACAAAGTGAGTTTCCTTATACTTTTCGTATTCTTGTATACTTGTAAGTAGGGCACTAGAACTTAGGGAAAAGATATAAATAGAATTGCATGTAGGTTCACATTAGGGTTATGATGTGTTTGTCATGCTTGATCAATAACATTAAGTATATCGAGATCTTAATTGTTCAATTTAAGATTGTTATGATATTATATTGGCTTGTTTGTGAAAAATGTGTTGATCAAAATTAACTTGTAAGGAAATAATTAACAAATGGATCATGCATAGCATAAAGTTGAGTCGCATTTCATTTTTCACTACTTCTCCTATGCATGAGACCGGAAAGGTAAGGTACCTAACTCCAGCATGAGGAACTATAACATTCAGGGAAAATAGACTCATGGATGAGTCATGCCGATCGATCGCTTTAGGTAAGAAAACCGGGGACTACAAAGTGGTGGTCAATCAAGACCCAATAGAGCGTGATGGTCAGAAGGACCTCAATATTTTCAAAGTATTCCCTAACCCTCGATATGGAGGGTGTAAAATTCATTCTATGTCTAATTACTGATACGTTGTATGTATGTGTGTAAAAGATATGGTTGATGCATTCCATATGATTGAATAATCAACTTGCTTATTATGGATATGGTATTGCAAGGATTTCTCACTAAGCCTGTTATAGCTTACCCCCAAATAGATCTTTGATGCAGGATTTCATATGGGTCACTCCTAGAGATCCGCTTGCCAAGCAGGCAAGGATGGGAAATTCAAAGCTTTTTGTAGAAATTTATTTAAAGATTGTTAGAATAGATTTCCTTAGAAAATCTTTATGTTTATGATGTAATTTGAAGCTTTTGGAGGTTGTAAGATAATTTATGTTTTGACGGGGGAAGGCCCCTTAGATATATAAGACTTTTAGATATTTTTATGTATTTATTTTAGTAAATTCTTGTATGTTCTTTTATTATCACCTTAAAATGCATAACTCTACTGACATCCCTTATTGTGAACGTACGTCTTGTATTGATATAAAAACTTTCGAGTGACTAAGGTATCATTCTTAAGTTTTAATATTATGTGCGACAAACTATTACGTTTAGGGTACCTTTTGGGGCATGACAGACCTGTACTCACTAGTTTTTATTACTACATATGTATCCAATACACTGGCTAGTAGTTTTATGCTATAAAAATAGTCTTTTAACAAAAAAGCGTATTATCTACCAATGAGTAACTCGACTTACAATACATATTTGAGCTAGTTACAGCCCACTAATGCATCATATACACCAACAACTCCTCCTCCACCACCACTCAACTCAAATTTTGCTTTCATCCTCCTAAAGATTCCAAATCGTACTAAACCTAGCCCGTCTAATATAGAACACTTAATTAGTCGTTAGGGTTTTGTAAAATACTTGATTTTTTAAAATAGTTTTGAATGGAGTTGTCACCGACTAAAGCTGAAAAATAAAAGGTGATCCAAATTTAAAGGATTGATTGATTTTTTATTTGACCACTAGTCCGTGGAATACAAAGATATGGATATATATATATATATATGCATATATATTGAGCTTGGAGGATGCTATTTTAGAACTCTAAAGAATTTTCAAGACTTTTTATAGGCTTTAGAAATTTTGAATTAGATGGAAAATTTAATAAGTTTAACAAAGAAACGTACCTTTTTAGTTTTGGTTTTATCATTTTTTTTTTTATTTTTTATGAAAGTCTATGGAAATTCATATTTTTTTCATCTTTTATTACATCAATGCCTAAAAAGGGAAAATATTTTGATTTTTTTATAGGGAAAGTCCTAAAAGAGATTATATATATATATATATATATATATATCCTTATAAGTGCCTACATATGCACTAGTTAAAATCAAGTCTTTGTCATTCATTTTAATTCTATAAAATTTTTAGTGTGTTGGTTTATTTTAATTTCGAAAAGGCTATCAAGTTCAAGTGATTATTCATTTAAGTTGTTTTCAAAACAAATCCTAAAAATCTAACTTTTTATTCTAGGTTTTGTGAAAACCCATGAAAAAAAAAATCTAATTTTTAGAACCAACCACCTACCCACCCCCTCTTCTCCCCCCCAATTTTTTTTTTTTATAATTTAGAAAATAAATTACGTGATATTATTATATATAAGCCAACAAAACATTATATGTATATATCACATATACAGGGAAAAGGAAGAAAAAAAAGAAGGTAAAAACATTTTCTTCTCTTTATAAGATTTTTCCATTCTTTTAGTTTTTAGTTTTTCATTGATGAAAGTGGATATATAAGGGAACCCATCTATACAAAAGCAAAACATGAACAATTTCAAATCTACCAAATATGTTTATAATTCTTAGTGACACTTTCTAATCCTTATTGGATATGTTACAAACTTATTATGTGCACAAGCTATTAGTTGTAAAAAACCTAAAGTACTACATAAAACCTTTTATATGATATTTTTATTTTTATGATTTTCGAATTTAATGATCATACGCTAGAGACCATATATTACATTTATACACCCGATTTCAAGTGTTAAATGCCTATTTACAAGTAATGATTGTGGCAAATAACTATACATGACATCATATGGACCAGCAATAAAATATTCACATCCATATTATTAAGGCCCTAATCAATTTTTTTATACATACTAATCTATATTCTAAAATTTTTAATCTATATATACAGTTTTCATATCCTAAGGTTTCTATTTTTACATGTTTTAACAAATTTAATAAATTGAAAAGTCACCTATTCATATGTCTATCTAATGTATGGTACTTTCAAGTACTTTCAAGAATGGCATGATTTAAGAGAACATAGCACAAATAAGCACAACATGCATATTATAGTATAAAGATATAATATGTTCATGTACAAACACAACGTTATATGTTTATCTATTCCAAAAATACATATACCATACATCTACACAAGATTGTGCACCATATGATATTGTATAGTTAATCTACTATTATATATATTCTTTTTCATTATATATATTTTTAGTGCATATATATTTACAATATTCTATAATGACATAAATAAATAAAGAAATGAATAAAATAAAATAAATAAGTAAATGAAAAAAAATACAATAATAGTAATAACAACATAATCTAAATGACTAAACAACAAGAGAATAGGTTGGGCTTTGAGAGAATGGGTCGAGCGTAGATTGGAATCAAGTTAGTGGAATTGGTAGACAAAATGGACAGATCAATTCGGGTCTTGTAAGGGAAAAATGGTCTCTTTTCTCTCTCTATGGTCGGTCTAACATTAGATGGAAATGAATTTTGCAAATTTGGTCAAAATTGGAGTTATTGTTTATTTGAGTCGGCGCTAGGGGCTTAGTCAAGTGATTGCAATTGGGTTCATGGTGGTTCGATTCAGTGGCTACGATGGTTTGCGGGTTTGGGTAATGTTCGGGTATGTGTAGTGCTTGGGTGTCTCGATGGGGTTATGTTAAGCATGTTGGCGGCAGTTGATGATGAGTGTGAAGTAGTGGTAAGATTTTTGGTTTTTGTGGTTAGTATTTTGTTTGGCTTAATTGAAGTAGGTAGTTAGAGTGATGTGTGGAGTTTCTTTAGTCGTTCTCTTCTAGGCTTTGAAAGAAGGCACTATTGAGAGAAAGAAAAGAGAGTAAGAGTAATAAAAAAGTATTGATGAAATGATCCAGACACCAATCATAAGAAATAAAAATCAAATGAAGTCAATGAAAGTCAAATAAAGTCACATATGAATTTTTCAAAATTCTCAAATTAGTCCCGAACCATAAACCTAAATTTAGAAAATCCAAACACATTTCGAATGTTGAAAAAAAGTAAATTATAATTTAATAATAGCTTTTTAAAAGAAAAATCAAAACAGTCCAGTTAGGAGCACTAATTTTGTAAAATTATGATTTTAGCCTAAATAGAAAGCTTATGCGAAATAACGATTCAAAATTATAGTTAAATTAGAATTATTTGGATATTTAAATTATTATCAACCTAAGAGGTTAATGAAAGGCCCTAAATCGTCAAAAACTAATATTTAGACACAAGATTCGACCATGTGACCAAACCCTAAAAGGAGGTCTTTTTTTTCCCCTTTGTTTAAAACCCTAACTCCATCCTTTCCTCTTTCCCATATAAATAATTATTTTGTTTTTTTTCTTGTCTCCTTTCCTTTTTGATACCTTCCTAAGACCTAAAATAAGGTTCTCTAAAACCCTAACCCCTTCCTAGTGCTAAATAAGTGGAACTAGCAAAGTATAGCACTAACTAACTCATGTGAAGTCTTTTACATGAGGAAAATGGAGAGGATGAAGTAGTGTTAGAAGATGAAGAAGACCCACCACCACAAGAAAATTCTTGTCAAGGTAAGCATGAGATTTTAAAATGTTATGATATGAGTATTTTAGCATTTTAAGCATGAAAATTGACTTGGGTAAGTTGATACATTTCGAAGTGTCAAGAAATCAAGTTTTAGAGTTTTTTTAGAGTCTTAAATTCCCTTTCTAGCTAATGCAAGTGAAAACTATCATTTGAAGCCATGTAAGATCTTAAGACTAACTATTTATATTAAGAAATTTCAGTAAAAAGGAGATAAAATTTTCCTAATGCTTTAAACTGGTTGGGGTTGGGTTTTGTTGTAAGTTGATGTTAGCAGTGTATAATGATGAAGTCTTGTATGAGCATATAGTAAAAATTGTAGAAAACCATGAGGAAATTGAAGTTCCTATCAAATTAAATGTTTTAAGCCTTCAAATCCTTGATTAAACATGTTTAGAAAGAAAGAGAGATACCACCAGAATTGTTTGCTAGGTATACTTATGCTATCATATTCACTAAGGTAAGTTAAAGCTTCTTTCAAGGTCAAAACTCTAAATCTAGATCAGACCACCAAAATCTCTTCACAAGCTATCAAGAATCTAGATCCGCAAAAAGATTAAAAATCTTTTGATTAAAACCCATTTTAATGAATTTAAAATCAAGTGTCAAAAAGTTTCATCATCCCTATTGCTATGTGATTATAAGCAACTTCATTAGCGGCTCAAATCTATTCAAAAGAATGATCTCTCAATCTAGTCAGCTAAAATCAAACATGGATTCAAAAGGTGTACCACATAATTAGACCCATGAAGAAAATAAGTTCAAGCTACTAAATACAAGTACCCAGTCAATTTTCAATTAAAATGCATTTGAAATCACATAAATCATGTCTTGGATTCACAAACCCTAAGTTAAAGTAATTATTTCTCTATAGATATAAACATTAAGCACAGGTTCAAGAGAAATAATATGAAATTAAAAATAAATATTAAATATTAAGCATAAAAATCATGCAAGAATAAATGTCAAGTTTAATATGAATTTATCTAGAAAACTCAAATCTTTAGCAATAAGAAAAATTTCTCTCACTAGAACTTCTCTCACTACTCTATTCTATGTTACGAAATTTGTTACATATAGTACAACATTATTTTTGCACATCTGTGCATGCTTATTTATAGGTGATAGGGCACAAAAATCATGAAGATTTTATTAACTAACATAGCAGATTTTTTATAATGGATTTTGTCATTATCTTCACACGCTTTAAATTATAGCAATGTGTTTATGACAACAAGGACAGTGTCACTTTTTGTGGCTCGGATCACGCTTAAAGATTGGCTATGATCTAAGCTGTTTCTTTTCATCAAAGGCGCAATATTAGTGCAGTTTGAATTGCGGGTACGATTCTTAAGCACGATTGGTTGAGTTATGAGGCATGATTGTCTCAGTGTAAACCACGGCATAAATTGAGGTAGCAATTTGCTTTTTTGCCTTGTTTTCTCGGCCTTAGTTAGGGTTTCTGGTAGCCGCGATTAGTTTAACTTCAAACATTATTGTTGTTTTACTTCAATTTTGATTCAAATGACTATTTTTTTTTTTTTTTATGATCTTGGAAGATGGAAAACAACGTTTAACATATAAAAAGCATAGAATCATAGAAATTTATCCAAAAAATAGATCAAGTAAAACATGAAGTCCTATGCATGGAGTAGAGTATAAAAGACTTATCAAATTCCCCCACATTTAAGCTTTTGCTTGTCCTTAAGCAAAACATTTTTAAAACAACAAAGTAAAGCTTCTTGAATAGGAGAATAAGTCATGAATGGACTTTAACTAGATCAATTAAGCTCAATCACCAATAAACTTGGCACTCTATTGCAGAAATAACTTCATACAGTCCTACCATATCATATGCTAAAGTTACTTTTGCCAAAATCATTAAATTTATCTAAGTAAATAAGCTTTTAACCCCATTGTTTAAATCGAAATTTAATGCAAAATTATTCAAAATGTCAGACAAAGTAAGAAAGAGCCAATCAATTTTTATCTCATTAATTTAAAAGTACATAGTCTCTTAATCGTCTCTCTAAGTATTACACTCAAGAATGAAGGCATACGCATCAACTTATCTCCTGAATTATTTTCTTTATTTGTGCTTTCATTTCATTTTCATTCAGTATATGTATACTTAAAGCTACTAAGCGGAAGGTTTTTGCCTTCTTCTTTTCTCTTACCTCTAGAGGGGTTTTTGTTTCTATCTTTTTGCCTTTTTTTTATGGCCTATTTAAAATTGATTAGAGGGGTCAAGAAATTGCTCTTCTAAGGAGCCAACCCCTTCTCATATCAATCATAAGCACATGGTCATTTTTGTTTTTATTTTTACTATTAGAAATAACACAAGGAAAATTCATCAAGTTAAAAGTAACACTTGAACCTTCATTAAAGACTATAATGCTCTCAAAATGCCTAAATGGGAAGCATAATATCATTTAAGCTTTAATGATTAACTGAATTGCCATTTTAAGGATTTTAAGCTAATTCCAGCTCTAAATTTTGAAGTTAAATAATAAGTAAAACTACTCCACATGAATATCATATAGTGATTTCAACAAAGTAAAGTTAACACATAAGTAAAATAATACTGTTCAATACAGGTTTAATTAAGTTATTTCATGTCAAATTTTTATCATTTCATTATTTTCCTATAACTGTGGATAGAAAGTGATTAATAATGCATATTTGCTCTATTCTTAATTATTAATTATTAGTCTTAGTTTAGCCCTTAATCTTGCTTTACCTCTTCCTTCTTCCCTTTGCCCACACTTAAATTGAACATTTTCCTCAATGTTTAGATAGGGGAAAATAGCAGTCAAAAGTATAAAGTAAGGGTTAAAGATTAGAAGTTTAGAAAACTTCTTTATTTTGGAGTCACGGATTGAGATTATGTTTGAGACCATGGGCTTGGTTGCCTTCTTGATTAAGCCATTTAAGCTTAATGCAAATAGGGAAAAACATATGGTTGAAACTATGAGAAAATTTCCTAAGTTATTCGACTCGCAGTCTAAAATACATTACAACTTAAATGAGTTTACTAAAAAGGACCTTTCACTAAGTTAGTTTTATTTTGCCACAAAACATTTTTATTATTTCAAAAAGAATAAAGAATAAAGAATTAAGAATAAAACTAACTATAAAGAATAAAGATTTGGATTAAACTATGAAGAATAAAGAATCTGTTTCAGAACTTGGAAAATCAAAGAGTATTAAAGAATATCAAGTATTTTAAAGAATATTAAAGAATATAAACTAATATAAAATTTAGTGAAGGACGTTAAGATTTTAATGCTCGTCTTGAAGCCAATAGTGCTAACCTCTACTCCCTTCTTTTCTCTTGCCACCCCTAGATGCTTTGGCACCTCTATTTCTCCTATGAACTCTAGCAGCTGAAGTCTTTCTTCATTCATCTATGTGTATACCAACACCCCTTGGTATATTCCTAGTATTTCTGCACCTAGCCCTTCTTAAAGTGTCTTCCCTTGAAGTACCAGCCCCCTTTCTTCTTTCTTCTTTCTTCTTTCTTATTTTTTGTTTTGTGGATTTCCTCTTCTCTGTATGTATCTTCTCTAAGATGTTGTTGTAATTGTAAGGCATAGAGATCGTCACTCATCTCCATGTTTATCATGCCTACAGTGTTTTGCATGTAACTTCTCATTTCTACAGCTTATTTTTCTTGGAACTCTGCTTCTCTTCATTTTCTTTCCTCCTTCTGTTTCTTCCTCTTATGCTTGGACAAGTTCTCTTTTTTCATTCTTCGCTCTTTAGCCTCTTTACTGGCTAGAAGCTCCTCTTCTATTTCCCTTGCCCAACATTTGAAGGCTTCTTTCTTCTCCTTCACTACTTCATTAATTCTTTCTTCAGGAGGTTCTTCATTGATTTTCTAGGGTACTGGTGCTTTAAGAGATCCTTTTGTTCTTTTCTTCATGAGGGCACTAATGGAGAGCTGGTCATAGAAATCATCATCATCGTTGCTTTCAGAGGATTCATTGTCATCTTTTTCCTCTTCTTCCTCCAACTCTCCATCTCTTCTTCAGGCTTTTTCACTTTCCTTCAAAAAGGCTAATTTTTATGCTAGCATAGCATTTGCAATTCTTTATTTCCTAAGCTGAGCCCTTTGCTTACACTGTTCAAGCTCTGTCTCTATCTTCCTCAAAATAGCCTCTCTCTTAGCCTTTTTCCTAATCATTTCTAGTGCATTCTTATCAACCTGATATTTTTCTTCAACTTCAGCAACTATTTTCACTTCAAGTTTGTAGAATTTATCATTTACTAGCTGTTGGGTTGCTTCTTCCATAGCACTACCACCGGGGACTGTGGCAATGTCTTCTTTAGCTCTTAGGGAGAAGGGGATTATCTACCATTCTCTGAGTGCCCCTTCCTCAACAATGTCAAAATTTTTTTCAAAAACCTCATTGAGGAAGGTTGCATCTTCTTCATCTCTTTCCCTTTCTCCCTCTTTTTTCTTTAGCAAAAATTTCCTCAAGGCTAATAAAGATCGAGTCGGTTTGAACTGGCTCCCTTTTAATCTTGTACCTCTTCATGTATTTTAGCTTCCTAGCACATGTTTTAACTCTTTTGCCCATCTTTTCTGCATGGCACGTACATGGGCTAGGTTGAGGGAATTGGTTTTCCTATAACATCTTGTTGTTAGCCTTCTATTGTGCCATAGAATTCTTCATCAGGGGGCTCTTGTCACGTCTCGAAGGGTACCCTAAATATGGCAGGCCGCCATACACAATATTAAAGCCTAGGAATGACCGCCTCAGTCATGCGAAGGCTTCCATACTATGTACAAGGCGTCTAACACATGGAGGAGACACATCGAAGTGATACATTTTATATTGATACAACTTGAGTAACAATGTAAAGGAAATACAATTCACTATACTTTAATTACAATTCATCAAAGATTTCACTACATAAAGCTATTACAAAGCAATTCACAAAACCTAACTAATATCTTCAAGTATTCTTACTTCCTACCTAAATCCCAAGGCCATACTCGGCTCTAGATATCTCAGTCCCCACGTAGCTTAGTGAGTTAACATGTTTAATCAAACATCTATTGGGGTATAAGCTACACTAGCTTAGTGAGTGAGAACTTCCAAGATCACATTTATAACACATCATACAAACAAGTGATTAGTCAAACAAGTGATATGCATCAAATATATGGGATCAATAAACATATGACCAGCCGGAAATCATATATGGATAGACTTGCACCCTCCATCCCAGGTTAGCAGATTAACGAATACTACGGTACTACTCAATATGCCGTTTAGGATCACGGTCAACCTACTTATAAATTCGTTTGTGGATCACAATTAATCGACTTTTACACCGTTTAGGATAACGGACAATCGAACAATGCTAATGCTCCATCCCCATTTATGATATGAATGAATCCATATTAATTTTCAATTCCAAATAGTCAATTATACTAATTCTTTAAGTGATCAATCAATAATCACGGACAGTCAATTCTAATTCATCTATACGAGTAATAGTTAATCACCCGGCTTCGATATTCTTATATTCCATTTCTCATATCAACAACAGCCATACATAGTTCCCATTCATCCCCATTATGCATATCCATTTTATCTTTACCAAATATCTAGTGTAACTATCATTACAATCACATACAATAAATGGAATCGGAAGTAATACTTACTCGGTCATTGGATCACTGGTCTTTTAGTAAAAGTAATCGGTTGTAGAGAATTATCGATTTCGGGGTCACCTAAAAAATAAGAAATACCCTAATGAGTATTTCAACTCAAAACTAATCTATCCTATCTCATACAAACTATCAAATTCGAAATTCTAGTCCTAAGCGGAAATTCCAACTTAAAACGGCCACAACTTGGTCATTTTAACTCGGAATTTAACAAATTATATATCGATTTCTATCTACTTAGGAAGATCTATCTAATTCTAATATCATATTTAAGTTTTGAAAAATTTGAAGCTTTGAAAAGGTCTGATCAGTTCAGATCAGTAGCGAAAAACAATTTAAGAAAATTGATTTTGTGAAAGTTTGTGAAATTTCTATTATCCAAAGCAAGCATACATGCAATATGAGCAATTTATTAACATAAATGATATGTCATGAGATATATATGTACATGTTCTTGATAATATTTAATAAAAGAAATTTTTAGAAAACTTTTTATTTGTAAGACTTTATGAAAAATCAACTTAGAAAAGCTAGTCTTGTATTATTGATAATCTTCACTTGTTTTTAGAAAAATTTCTTGATAAAATCTATTTATTCTTGTTAAAATTAAGCCTTTATTATGTATATTCCTTAAGGCCTTTATTTTTCAACAAAAATTTCCATTTTGCACTTTGTAAACATGTTTTTAAATATGGTTCACCCCAAAATCCAAATTTTGTAAAAATTGTTTTTGTGGTGATTCCTTTAAGTAAAAATCATTTGATACTTAGAAAATTAAGGCTCAACCATACCTAGCTACTAAGGACTTCATTTCTTTAATAAAACTTCTATTTTGAGTTTGGAAAGTAAGTGTTTTCATGCCATCACTCCATTATTACGAATTTCTTAAAATGACAACAACTCAAATTTTCCTACTTTATTTCTACTCCTTGTTCTACATATTTTTCTTAGCAAATCCCATCTCAACTTATAAAAATCATTACTTGATGATATCTATAACCTATACCCTTCATTTTTCATATAAAATACAAGTTTTTGAGTTGATAAAAGGGCTTTTAAGGCATGGTCTTGAAACCATCAGAATGTCACAAAGTTAGGATAAAACTCAAATTTTATATTTTGTAGTCTCTTTCTATTTTGAGAATCTCTATTAGTAGATCTACCATTTACTTATCAAAAACATCTCCTATTAATACTTATTCCATAAGCCTTTCATTTTTTAAACAAATCCTTCATTTTGGTGTTGAAAAATGGGTTTTCAAAATTGGTCTTGGTTGAGATCCGAATTTACAAAATTTATTTTTGGACATATCTTTTGATAAAATCCATCTAAAGTTATGAAAAATCATCCTTTACATATCCTATCTTAAAAGCCTTCTATATCTT
Organism: Combretum micranthum; assembly: GCA_024138025.1. Lineage (NCBI taxonomy): Eukaryota > Viridiplantae > Streptophyta > Magnoliopsida > Myrtales > Combretaceae > Combretum > Combretum micranthum. The sequence continues at coordinate 155,462 of JAMXBD010001783.1, forward strand.
GAATAAAAACTTCATTTTTGAGTTGGAAAAACATGTTTTTAAGTTATGTCGTTGTCTAAATCCGAAAATAGAATTTTGTTTTGAAAAATAATCTTTGAAAATCACCTTTGAACCATAAAAAATGAAATCTTGATGATATATATATACTAAGTGTTCATTATCTCAAGTAAAAATTCCATTTTGACACTTGGAAAGTGGTTTTTAAAAATGAGTTTTACCTAGATACGAATTTCACCATTCTTATTTGAGTTCGAAACCAAGATCTACAACTATTATAAACATAAATATAGAAGAAATCCATGATAGTAAACTATAAACTCATAGATCTAAACATAAACATAAGTAAAGTTACATAAAAATTTGCTCTACAAAATATAACTACTTTTAGCAAAAAAAAAATAATAATACAAGAGAATAATCATAGATAAGAGGAGTGTTTCATTTTGGCATCATCATCCTTAGCTTTTAAGCTTACGAAATGTCATTTAATACATGAAATTCTCACTATACTTTACCTACATCAACTATGGAAGTTTTAGACAAGAGTTTTATCAAAGGATCTTGAAGAAATATGTGTGGGAGCTCATTTATTGAGTAGGGTAGCAAGTGTTCTTGCAAGAACAAGAACAAAATGAAGAAAAAAAGAGAGGAAAAATAGAGAAAAAAAGGTAAGAAATGGTAAAGGTTTGAAGGTGTAATGAGAGAGAGAGAGAGATAGAATGAGTTTTTAAGACACTTCAATGAGATAAAAAAAAAAAAAAAAAAGAATGGTCAGCCAAGATATCACTAGGGCTAGCGTGAAAGATAGAGGAGAGAGGGAGAGAATTTAATTAGCTTTTGACTTGAAAATATAATGTGTAATTGATGTGTAGTGTTGCTTCTTAAAGAAGGTTTGAAAGAGATTTATTTTAATCAATTTGGAGTATTTCAAAGGACAAAAGGCAGCCAAAAGGAGTAAAAATTTTGCCATGAAGTATAAAAAGATTGAAGTGAAACATAAGTGACGTGTGAAAGGTATACTTAAAGGTATGGATTGTAAGAGTACTTTTTAATAAATAAAATAAAAATAAGAAAAAAATAGAAAATATATTCCAAAATTTTGTAGCAAATTTTTCATAATTAAACTAAGATAATTAATTAATTTATTTTAGTGAATTATCAAATAAGTTACCGGTATGATCAAAATACGCGAATATGAGTTATAAATGATATTTTTATAACCCAAAAAATTCTAAAAAATTATTTTATGAAAATAAAAATATTTTTCAAATTTTTTAAAATTATTAAATTAATTTATTTTATTTTTAGTATCGGGTCTTAAACAGAAAGTGATCTTGTAAAAACCCGAAACGAACTAAATTTTGGAAAAACGGAATTTTCTATGATATATAAAATATTTATCTAAAAATATAAGGGTTTATAAGAATAATAAAATTGTGTAATGAATAGAAGTGAATAGTATAAAAGACTAGTTAATTACCGGTAGTAAAGAAATACGAATATAATCGCAAAGTCAGATATTTCTAGTTATCAAAAAATTATAAAACTGATATTTTTGTAATCCTTATGAAAATACGAGTCTAATGGTATTAATGGTATTTTTTATATCTCGAGCCCCAAGACACGCTTTTCAAAGTCTATATCTGAACAGGTTCAAAATAGGTCAAAAATTTACCAATCTGATATTTTTAAGCAACCTTATATTACTACGAGTTACTCTATACACTTAAACCACACCTTGGCCTCTAGGGCTAAGAGTGCGAGATTGCCGGACTAAAACTACTATATTCCACTTAGGGTTCCCGGGTGATTTTTCAGTTTAGATCTGTACTAATTTGGAAACTGATGTTTTATGTTTATACAACATATTTAGTTTGAGAAATTTATTTTAAATTTTATTTTTGTAAGTATTTAATATCTCTTAAGGTTTTCAGAATTCTTGAATTGGGTTTTATTTCCGAAGGTTAATCGTTATGTATTTTTTAATAATTGTTTTTGGGTTCTATATTACCCGATTTTACAAGTTAGAGTTAAGTATGGAATTTGTCGTACGTAGTGGTTTTGAATTTGAAGACTGTTGAGTTCTTATTTTATTTTTAAGGATTTTCATTTTCTCAATATTAAGAAATTTCTGAAATCGTTCATGATTTAAGGCTAGTTAAAGTTTGGTTTTAATTTGGAGTCATTTTTAGGGTTTATTTTCGAAGTTCATTTTGGAATTATTTACTAAAATTTTATGAGGCTTACAGCTCTTCTTAAGAAACATTTTTTACTATTATTGTTGCCCCCTCTACATCTATTTTTGCAACATCCTTAAAGATAGCTTCAACAATTTTTTCCTCTATTGCCAAATCTTCTTGCAGCTTATCATCATTGTCAATTTCGTCAGCTGCTGCAACATTTAAATCAATGCTACCCATGTTATTGTCATGATTAACCTCATCTTTCTTAACTATGGCAACAGGGATACTATCAACACCATCCCCAAGGTCATGGGCAGCAACTCCTGTAGATGGGGAGATATCTTTTACCAAATCATCAAGCTACAAGCAATCATACTCCTCATCAAATGGTTCATCCCGAATGAGTAATCTTCTTCTCTTTGTTTAAATTGACCCATTGGTTTTTCTTTTAAAGGTCTTAAACAAAGGTTTAATGTAAGTGGATGGCTTGATTTTCTCTGGTGCTAGAGGAATAGGAGTTAAAGTAGTTTTAGGAATGGGGTCGAGCACTAAAGAGTCTAGTGATTGTGTTTGTGGTTGAACTTATGGGGTATAGGGCTATGTTTAAGGTGGGTTTTGTGTTTTCATGTGTATGGGAGATGGTATAGGTGTAGTGTGTGGTCAGGAGGGAATGTATGTACAAGGTAAAGGAGGTCTGGCGTCATTGTCATCATCATTATCATCTCCACCATGATCTAACTTAGCCATGGTAGGTTCAGATGATGGTCTCTTAAACTATGTGGGTAGTTGTAGTGGAGGAGCGTGGATGAAAATCTTCATTGGCTGCTTTATATTTTGTTTCAACTCAGCCATGTCCTTATCATATTTCTCCTTAAATGCAGCTAGCTTCCCTTCAATTCTCTTACTTCATTCTCCAATTTGTTGAAGTTGGTTGCAAAGTATTGTTGTGGTGCTTCTTGTGCAGAGGTAGCAATTGGTTCTTGCCTTGCTACTTCTTTAGAAGTCTGAGCTTCCACTTCCACTAGCCCCCAGCATGAAAAGGCTTTCTTATTCAACTCTTTGAATTTTTAGATTGTACTAACAGGCTTTCATTGCATGTTGGCCTGATGTCTAATCTTTCAAGCACCATTAGGCCAACATTCATTCTTTGCCTCTTCATCATACTATAACCTTAGCTTGGAGAATATGCTTCTAACAAGCATGTAGTGTAAAATCCTGCACTCTTTTTCTTGAAGTTAGAGGCCATTGTTTTTTAGGGTAAAAATGAACTATCTATTACTTTTTCCACATAGACCTTTGTTGCCTCATTTGAAATTTCTATAAGCAAATTTCTAAGTTTTTCCCCATCAATCTTCTCTCATTATCATATAAACCTATGGTTGCTATAAACCGTGTCATGGGGACATTCCTATACTCTCCAAAGGCATAGAAATTGACGTTATCCTCCATACATGGCACCTAGTGCCTAGTTTAAAGCTTGTTACAAAGGCCAAGGTTACTTCCCCATACACTTCTTCCCTTATCTCAAACACCTTTTCCAAGGCTTGGTCTTCAAAATATTCTAAACTCCCCATCCAGCCCATAACTCTTGAAAACCTCACAATTCATACAACATTCAACACTATTTTCTTTTTAGTAAGAAAAATCTTCAATTTTTCCTTGGCCTTAGAATTTAGTCTTACTAGGATTGAGGTTGAGTACTTACTTGAGAGGATGAAGGCTCAAACTCTGATATGGCCTTTTTGAATTTCTTTAGGTTTTATAGTTAAGGGTCCTTTGGGTGCCATTTCTATAAAATAGATATAAATATATAAGTTTCTTTGTTTAAAAAAGTAGAGAATAAAATAAAAGAATGAGCTTTTTCTTAATTTTTTGACTAAAATCTAAATCAAAGACATTACTTATGCTTGAAGAACAAACTTAGGGCACTCTCGTTCTTAAACTTCCTAAAAGAATTTTGAACTTATTTTAGCCACATTTTTGTTTCTTGACTTTGTAATGTTATTATGAAAAGAATCATCTTTCGAATCATCCCTAAACTAACTAAGCTCTTATCAAGTTTTCAATGAAGTTCAAAAGTAACGACAAACTCATTAAAATCATCCAAGTAAAGCCCTAATATTCTCAAAAAAAGAAATAGGACAACAATTTATCCTATTTCAACCATTAACGAAAGCAGCAATAAATTATCAGAATTTTGTAAATTTCGGAGCCTTAAAAGTAATGAGATTAAACAAGTATCTATTTAGATATAAACTATAGTATCAAATTAAAGAATGAAGAAAAGTACTTACCTTATCATTTTGATGATGGAAATGTTTTAAAAAGGCAATTTTTATTAAGTTTGTAGAAGATAATATATCAAGGGTTTTGAGGGTTTACTGGGTTTGTTATAATTTGAATGAAGTAGTAAATGAAAGGGAAACAATAGTATTAAAGTTTATATACTTAAATAATTGTGGGTTCAACCAAGTGTGCAATTTAGAGCACAATTTATAAAGGAATAAAAGAATCGCAACCTTTATTTTATTCGCGGTTTATTCTAAAAGCATAAAGAATTAAGGAACAAAAGAATCGAAGGCTCGATTTGGCCTTTATTGCTCCTATAAAAAAGACTATTAGACAAGAATTGCAGACTTTGTTTTACCTTTGGTTTGAACTGTAAAGAATAAAGGATTAAGGCAACAGGTGATCGCGGCTAAAATCGTGGGCTCGATTTAAGGCGCAATACAAATTGTGACCAACAATCTATTCTCCTTTTCTAACCACGATTGGCTGCGGCCAAAATTATCAAGTGGATTCCTAAAAAAACACTTTAAAACAAACATGAAAGCGCAAATTAAAGCGTAAAGGCAATTGCATCCCTATTATTCAAGCTTCAGCAAATAATTTAACGAAAATCACCATTTAAAACTTCATTCAAAAAACATCAAAAACATCATCCATAATTATAGAATTTAAACAGAAACATCAAACTTCAATTAAATTTCACATCAAAACTTATTAATAGTCTCACAAAGCATTCCCAAAACATCAAAGCATCACATATCCTCCTCAAAACATCCATCAAGAGAGATCGAAAAACTTAAAATAAACTCAAAGGTCTTAAAAAGAAAATTACATCTAAAACAAATGAACGAAAGGCTAGGATTAATCATCCTAGGAGTCTTTCATCTTCACTTTCAAATTTTGACTTTGTCCTTTAAGTTGGCTTCTATGTTGGCTGGCAAAGTTCCTTGAGGTCTTTCTGATAAGAGCTTGGCAATTAGCCTAATTGTGTCTTCAGGTTGTGAATGGCAACTAAGTGATTTCTCAAAGCAATATCAATTTCTTGCTACTTAGTCTAGAAGCCTTGATAAACTGAGGAATTAATTCCTCCAAAGAGTTCTTTCCTTCGAGACACAGATGATCTTTGACCCTATTGTTTTTGAAAATTTTGTGGATGAAAACTTGGGTTTTGAAAATTATTATTATTCCACCTGAAGTTAGGGTAGTTCCTCCAACCAGGGTTGTAAGTGCTACTACAAGGATCATTCTTAGATCCATAATTTCTAATAAACTCTACATTTTCATAAGTCAAGCCCTTAGAACTTTACCCAACATTTCCATCAACTAACTACACTTGGTCATCTCCATGGTCATACTGTCAACCTTTTTAGATAGTTGCTTTATCTAGGAGGTTAGAATTGTCACAACATTTAGTTCAAACACTCCTCCAGACTTCTCCTTCCTAGCCTTTACAAAAGACCACTGGTAATGATTATTGACCATGTCCTCAATGAGATTCAAGCACTTCTTGTGGGGATTTATTATTTGAGCTCCCTCATGTTGCTGCATCAATAAGTTGCCTAGTCTTATAGTTTAGTCCATTGTAAAAGGTTTAGACATGTGTCCATTCAGGCAATCTATGATGTAGGCACCTACCTAGCAACTCCTTCCAACTTTCGAAAGATTCATAGAGGGTTTATGATTCTAGCCGGTGAAATGAACCTATATCCACTCTCAACTTTGTTGTCCTAGAGGATGGGAAGTATTTTCTCGTTAAATTCTCATCCATTTGTTGCCAGGTAGTTATGGACTATCTAAACATACTATTGAGCCATTTCTTTGCATTCCCTCTTAAAGAAAAAAGAAACAATCTTAGACATATGGCATCATCAAAGGCTCCATTAATCTTAAAGGTATCACAAATTTCCTGGAATTTTCAGAGGTAGGTATTAAGGTCTTCATCTTTAGGCCATCAAACTGGACATATTGGTACACCATTTGCATAACATTGGATTTTATTTCGAAATTGTTTACAACAACCTTAGGTTTATCTATGCTTATACTAGCCCCTTTTAAGTTTGGCCTACAAAAGTCCAACATAGTTCTAGGAGGATGGTTTATTATACCCATGTTGTTTTCTTCATTTAACATCTCATTTTTATCATGAAACTCCCCCTCTTGGTCATTGATTAGGTCAACTCTATGAGCTATTGCTTCTTCAAAAACTTGAGTTATTTTCCTAGCTAAGTGTTTGGAGGTTGGAAACAAAGGGTAAAATTTACTCCTAGTCATAATCCTAAAATTTTATTATGGTAAAGAATTAGTCTATAACAAACCTGCATTACAACAGACAAACTACCAAAAAATAAAAATAGCTATAGCTATTATGGAACAACAACATCAAGATTGACATACAACAAAACATCTATATATAAGAAAAAAATAAACAAAAGAATTAAAGAATTAAGGAACCAAGAGATTAATACAAAGTTAAACAAACAAACGTATTACAACAAAACAAAACTATATAAAAGAACACTGAAAACTACTAAAGTATATTTACAAACATATACAAGATTATTTATAAAATAGGCTATATACAAATATTGACATAAAAATAGAACAAAAAGGTCAGTATCATAAACAGAAGATATTTACTGAAAAACAAAATAAGACAAAATTAAAAAAAAAAGTATTCATAAAGAGAAAAAGCAAAGCTATGGAAAAAAATAATATTTACAAATAGAACTAGAATATGTACAAAACAAAACAAACAAACAAACAAACAAAAAGCGAAAATTATTTACACTATTTACAGGGTTAGTCACGAATCTAATAGATTATAAGCTTTCATGTAGTGCTTCATTGAGCTTAATATCCATGAATTCAACACCAATCCACCCTAACGGGATTAGAAAAAAGTTGGTTGGTCTATACGGTTTTCTCATTTTAAAAACAAGTAAACATGAAGCTAAAGTTTTCTGAAAATTTATAAAATTACTAATAAGTTCTGTTTAACTTCAATTGTAATCACCAAGATAGTCAAGCGCACCTACCGAAGCAACATAGAAAGTATCAAGTTGTATTCCTTAGGGATCATTAGCATCTACTGTACCCATACTTCATCTATTACCTAGCTAAAGAAAGATTTAGAAGAACATATTAAACATAAAAAAAAAGCTAAGCTAAGACTAAAACTAATTATCTACATGTTTTCAGGGCAAATAAAGGATATAAATTTGTAAATGCAAGACAAAGCTTAGGATTTGCTTCACCAAGTTCTTATCATATGATTTCTTAACAAACTCAAAGAGTTGTTTGCTGGTATAATTGTACTATCAAATTCATTAAGGTAAGTTAAAGCCTCTCTCAAGGTCAAAAACTTTAGATCTAGATCAGACCATCGGAATCTCTTTACAAGCTATAAGCAATCTAGATCTACATAAAGATTAAGAATCCTTTGATTAAAACCCAATTTAATGAATTTAAAACCAAATGACAAAAATTTTCACCATCCCTATCTTTATGTGATTATGAGCAACTTCATTAGCAACTCAAATTTATTAAAAAAATGGTCTCTCAAGTTATTCAGCTAAAATCAATCATGAATCTAAAAGTGTACCACACAATTAGACCCCTGAAAAAAATTAAGTTAAAACTACTAATATAAGTACCCAGTCAATTCTCAATTAAAATGCATTTGAAGTCACATGAACAGGTATTAGATTCGCAAACCTTAAGTTAAGTAATTATTTCTCCATAAATGTAAACAGTAAGCGCAGGTTCAAGAGAAATAATAAGAAATTAAAGATTGATATTAAAGATTAAGCACAAAAATCTATCAAGAACAAATGTCAGGTCTAATATGAATTAACCTAAAAAAATTAAGTCTTTAGCAAAAAGAAAGATTTCTCTCACTACTCTATTCTATCTTAGGAAATTTGTTACATATAGTATAACATTGTTATTGCATGTCTGTGCACGTTTATTTATAGGTGATAGACACATAAATCATCAAGATTTTATTCATTGACGTGCAGATTCTTTATAACGGATTTTATCTTCACCTTCATGTGCTTTAAATTAGGGCAACATGTCTATGACAGCAAGGAAGGTCACTTTTCGCTTCTCGCATCGTGGGTTCAAAGGTTGGTCATGATCTAAGGTGTGTTTTTTTCATCAAAAGCTAATTTTAGCATAGTTCGAACTATGGGTGGAATTGCAGGCATGATTGGTTGAATTATAAGGCATAGTTATCTCAGTATGAACTGCGGAGTAAATCAAAGGCACTGTTGAGGGCACGATTTGCACTTTGCCTTGTTTTCTTGTCCTCGATTAGGATCTTTAGCAGCCGCGATTAAGTCTATCTTCGAATATTATTGTTGTTTTTCTCCAATTTTGATTCCAATCACTTTATTTCTTCTGTTTATTATCTTAGGAGCTGAAAAAACAACATTTAACCCATAAAAGCATCGAATCATAGGAATTTATCTAAAAATAGATAAACTAAAGCACGAATTCCTATGCACAGAGTAGAGTATAAAAGACTTATCAATGGTCAATAAGGAGCTACTAAAAAGTTGCAATGGAGTTATGCGAGGGTATAGGCTCTTGCATAAAACATTGCAATGGATTGTGCTAATTGATGTTGTTTATGTGGAATCGATCCATATGAGACTATTTCCTTCTTTTCTTTCTAATAAGTTCTGAGGACTTATCGAAACTCCTCTTTTTGGTGTGTGATCCGTTGAGGGAATCCTACCCTTTTTATGTGGCAGGAGTCAGGAGTACCCTTGTGCATATTAGTATCTCTAAGATGCTGGGGATACCTTGTTTGTGAACTTTAAATTAAATATCCTAAATATGGTTGTTGCATTAGATTATAAGCATGTAACATGTAGGTGTGTGCTTGTATTACTATGTACTAGGCTTCGCAACTCATTTTATTAACCTTTTAGCTCCTACTAATGATTCGATGTGAATGAGCGAAACGTAGGATGACCCGATTAGATTATAATGTACAAGACTTCGGTTTTATGAGTTTTCCTAGAAGAGTTTTATTGTAATCATGTTTTATAAACTTGGATTATTGTAATCAATTAAGTATCGAATACTTTCATTTGATTTAATACGGGCCTTTAAGTCCAAAAGTTTTGTATTTGAGTTGTAACTTCTTGATAGGCCGCAAGGGCAATATTTATAAATGACTATTTATGATGCTTAGTTTCTAATCAGGTTGAATTTATAAATTTTAATAAACTTGAACCATGGATAAACAAATGCACTCTGTTAGAATTTTTATAAAATTAATAATGAATTCTCAAATTAAAAATTAATTATAAAACAACTCAATAACAGAATGACTTATGCATATTGCGTAAAGGTGATATGTATAACATAACCATCACACTCACGTGCTCGGAGCAAGGCCATTATAGTTGAGATAGAGTGTGATCGAAAGATGGAGAAAAGAGAGGTAGTTCGATTAAGAGGGAGAGAGAGATCCAAATCCAAAAAAAAAAAAAAAATTGTGTTGTGTTGTGTTGTGTTTCTTTTAATTTTAGAGAGGAGAACTTCTATGGTCTCATCGATGGAACCATCCGATCAATCATCTAACCATTAAAATGAATATAGTAAGTAATATATTGCATATTTCAATGGTACAATCACAATTAGGTATAAATCCAAGCCATTAGATAACTAATGGGATTAGCCCTGTTAAAAAACACGACCATAGAATTTTCCTTTAGAAAGAGAATAGAGAAGAATGTCCTTTATTGTGAAGAAATTTGGTCATTATTGGTCATTATTAAACATGAAAGGTAAGGTTAATGTCGTAAACGGTATCTATGGTCATGTTTTTTAACAAAGCTAATCCCATCAATTATCTAATGGCTTGGATTTATACCTAATTGTGATTTTACCATTGAAATTTGTAATATATTACTTACTATATTCATTTTGATGGTCAAATGATTGACTGGATGGTTCTGTCAATGACACCATAGTTCTCCTCTCTCTCCTCTCTAAAATTAAAAGAAACACAACACAACACAAAATTTTTTTTTCTTTTTGGATTTGGATCTCTCTCTCCCTCTTAATCGAACTACCTCTCTTTTCTCTGTCTTTCTATTACACACTCTCTCAACTATAATGGCCCGCCCCAAGCACATGGATTGTGATTTCCACCATCTTTGCTTCCTTTTTGTTAAGTAATGCCAAGAAAACTCAAAAAAACCAACATAAATCCAATTAGTATAATCCACATATGAAGCAAAATCCAAGAAGAAACGGATCTCAAGTTTTGATCTTGAGAAGGGAGTTTGGAGATAAAGTTAAAAACTTGAGCACAAATATCCAGGAATTGCAATATATTGTAGAGAGAGAGAGAGGGGATGATTTAGGGTGGAAGGCTAGCTTCTTCTCGACTTTAGGTGCCATAAGGATAACTGTTAGAAGGGTGTAGAATTTGGTTTTGTGTGGTTTTGCATTGTGCTGATGGTTTTCAGGATGATGATAAATGTTATTGTTAATTTGTTTCCTTAGTTCTTCTTCATTTTTTCCCTTTATAATTTCCACTTTTTACTTTTTTCATTATTTTTGCGGATTTTAATACAATAGTTTTTTTTTTAAATTGAGCTTAACATGTGTCATTTAATCATTCATCAAAATTTTTAGCCAGGATGACAAAATTAACGAAGTTGATGAAGGTAGAAAAGCAACCGTGAAAAGTTCAATTAGATAGTAAATTGATCATTAAAAAGTATATGTAGTAATTACTCTTTTAGGCAAAGTTTGGATAGCATTTAGGTCATTAACTCATTTTTTTAATTAATGTTATGCTGAGGAATAAAATGTATAATCAATTTTTCAAAGTTTAGAATGAAGTTTAGGTAGTAGGGTATGTCTGTTTCATCATATCCTGGTTATTTTAACATCATATTTATATCATTTTCAAACAAATATTTGTCAAGAAACAAGTACTGATAAAAACTTATGGTTTTACTCATAAACAAACCAAACAAATATGATACAAATAAATTACAAATATAGATTTAATACTGATACGATTTAGATAAAAATCCGACAATCCAAACAGATCATAACGTTGCATTTGATTTAATCGAATGGAATTGGTATTCCGACTTTATTAATAGAAATATAATTTTTTCATTTAATTTGTAAAGATTCTACCATAAGGAATATCTATTCTATGTAACGTAAAATAGAGTAGGAATCCTATTCCTTCACTTCACTTAAAGAATGACTATTCCTAACAAAAAACATATTTTGTTCCAAAATTATCCGTAATTATAAAATTAAAGAATTGTTATTCTTTTTCAACTTCATTCTATTCCGGTGAACAAAACATTTAAATGATTTAAAAAGTAAATTTCATCAATATCACATACTCTTTATTTAATGGTGTTATAATGGTTCCACAACAAGATCATTTACATGTATCACTTAATATAATGTATAAATTATATCATTTATTTAATCTTAACCTTAAATGCTCATTTCCTTGCTCTATATATTAAAAAAAAATCAACATAAGGTTCATCTAATAAAGTTGAATGAAGGATAAAAAACTGAATTTCCAAGGCTTATAATCAACTCAACGTTAAGATCATGCCAGCACCTTCTAATACTATGAAGGAAACTGTAATAAAGAGGTTCATTTAGTGTAGAGGTCCAAACCAGTGAGATATGACCCACTTCACACACAACTATTCTTGATTGAATTTTGATCACGATTTGTTGCCCTAATAGATTGCGACAAAGCGTAATCTTGTGTAATGAATTCATGTTTTTACTAAATATAGAAAAGGGTCTCTTCCATTAATGAAAGAGATGGTGGGCGTTGCACTCATGAAATTGGTGGGCCTTGAATTTTTTTTCAATCTCTACAAGACTTCCAACTAACTGATCGACCATTCAAAATGGCCAACTTGCTAGATTGTTGTAACTGGGTTTTCATATCTAATGATTAACTCTAGTTAGGTATGATGGCCTTAGCAGACAAATTTGCCGTTTTCTTTCCCTTTATCTTTTTTTCCTTTCATACATTGATCACAAAGTCCAAAATGCAAATCTTATCTATTTTTTATTTATATTTACATTTTTATCTGTTTCAGGTCTGTTTGATGTATTTATAGTAAAAATATCTATTTTTTTATCTATATGTATTTCTTTATGAACAGTCCATTTGAAAGTAATAAAAATAAGATCTCAAAACAATCATAACAAGACAAATCAAACAGATTCCAAATCCATGGAAAGGAGATGCCAAAGGCAGCCTAGTGAAATGGGTCAATGGGTGAATCATAATAAGGTGGTTATATAAGAAGATAGCAAGGGATCACCAAGTTTTTTAGAAGAATTATTTTTTAATCTTTTTAACCTAGACAAAATTTATCAGCTCTAAAACCCATAAAATTTAAGTTTGAAATAGACTAGATTATGATTTCAAAGTTACTAATGATAAAAGAAAATGAACAACGAAAATTTATAATCTGCATGCCAAATGCCCAAGTTTAGTATTAGATGAAGGACGTACTATAGACATCCTTCAAAACATCCTAATATTTTCAAATAACTAACCACCATTAATGTGCTTTCTTAATGTTTGAAATAATTCAGCTTAGTTTAGCACACTTCAAGAAATACAATACAACACCATCACGATAACAGACAATTGATAAAACCTTTTTAAGTTCTAATATTGTGAAATAAGATTATGCCCTTTTAGATTGGTGGCCTTCATTAGATGTTTTTAGTAATGAAATGAAGTATATTTATCTACAGTTATCTTGAAGAATATTTTATGGGTCAAGACTTTTAACTTTCCTTATTAAGCGTATGAGCTTACTAAGACAGACTGAGAGAAGACAAGCTAGATTTTTTTTTTTTCCCTGTTTCCAGCATATTGAGCCCACCAACGATTTCCCCCTATGCCCTGCCAAAACATGGACCAAACCTATGAGTTCTTATTACTAACTCATTAAATCAAACCAAAATTAATATTGAATTTAGTCCACCGTATTGATGCAGTGGAGTCAAGTTAGTCCTCTATAATCTGTAGGTTTAATTTTCCCTTGGCGTTTTCTCTACAGGCTCATGAATATATTAATAGAATTTAGCGAAATTGATTTTTTTTTCCCATTTTAAAATCATAAATCATTTTTCCCATTGTTCAAACTAGTTAACCATCACCACTAACATTAGCAGCCACCTTCATCTCTTATGATTAGTCAACGTAAAAATCCACTAACTACAACTTCTTTAGATAACTGTAGCTGCACTATCTTCATGTGATCGATATATTCTTTTACAATTATAATACAACTTCAAGCTTAAGGTGCATCGAAAATACTAATGTTGCATTTCAGTCATAGAAATGGAATTGATATTCTACCTCTATTACCATAAAATAGCTATTTTTTTAATTAGTTTATAAAAAATTTATCATAAGAATGCCCATTCTATATAGAAATCTCTATTATTTTCCTTCACTAGAGGAATAGTTATTCCTTATGAAAACATCTTTTTTTTTTTCCAAAAATACTCTAAATCATAAAATAAAAAATTTGTTATTCCATAATAATCTTATTCCACTCTAGTAAACCAAACGTGCTATTGAGAAAATTTGGAGAAATTTTTTTCCTTTTTAAAATCATAAATTATTTGAAAAAATTACGTGGTAAGACATTTATGTTTGAGATTAAGTTCGTTTAGGGCATCAATATTTATAGAAGTAAGAAAAAGGAATAAACATTTGAGTAAGTGAATCAAGTAAGGTATGATCATTAACTCTAGTTATTTTCTCCGTCAAATGTCATGTACAATGCAAACAATCTTTTTCTTCCTCAAAATGGAGGGGACGAGAGAAAAAAAAAAAGAGAGAGAAATTCAAATGACTTTGCCTAAACCACAAAGAAAAATAGAAAAGTTATCATTTCAAGAAAATATATTCGAGGAACCAAAACACAAGGTTTAGCTAGTTTGAAATGAATGGCATTCTTTGCTTAGTTTACTTGTAGACAAAGATCGATGTAATTTCCCTAAAGCAAACACATTTTCTCCATTTCTTTTCAGTTAGTCTTCTGATAGAATAAAGGATGAAGGGAATAACCGAACTATTTGTATTGAATCCTCATGATGCAAGAGTTACACTTATGAGGTCTTTCAATCATAAGCTAACCAGAGATGCTAGTGTGATGCTATTGCAGCCTAGCCAACAAATGCCTTGAAAATAAGACCACATACTAAGGCCTCCTTAATCTTCTTTGGGAACGATTGAAGGTTAACTTCAAAGCTTTGAGGAAGATGATGCATGATAAATCTTTTGACTAGCTTTAAATTTCAGTAATCATAGCATAGAAATCACATGAAGCTTAAAAGTGAGGTAAGGGGAAAGAAAGGAAGGACGTTTAGATAAATTCATTTTTATAACTTCTTTTTTTTTTTTAATGAAAAAAATATAGGCATGCAAAATATCAAAGTAAAAATATATGTATCTGGAAGATTTGGGGTTTGTGATGCAAGAAAGAGAGATAAACAGGTAGGAAAGAATTGGGATTTCTGCTTCTTATTCCTAAAAATTTTTCTCTCTCTCTCTCTAACCTCTGTCTAACTTTATTAAGCATGTGTATTGCACATAACATTTAGCAGAAAAAAAAAAAAAAAACAAATGAAGTTAGTTATCATATTTTATTTAATTTACTCACTCAAATTTGTTTCTTTTTTTAACTTCTACAAACATCGATGCTTTGACCTTCAAACATTGATGTCTTCTTATATATTTTTTTTAAATAATTTTTTTCCTGTTGCTTCCTTACCTCTCCTATAATAATCATCAGTGTCTATCTTCATCTCCTACAACTATTTTGGCATCCAAAAGCACTAGGTACCTATGCACAACTTGTTTAGATTTTTATTTTGTGTTTTTCACATGTACAACTTCTTTAGATTATAGTTATATGGTTGTAAAATGTTGATTATACTAACGGCTCGTTCGCTTTGCTGAATGAATAAGGTTGTAATGGAATTCTTATTATGAATTAATGGAATAGAGCTGTAATAGGATTTTTCTTTATTAATTTTTTATTTAAATGGCAGTATTTGAAAAAAAAAAAGATAGTTCTAGCATTGAATTGGTATTCATAGGTTTGAATAAAGAATGGCTATTCAATGTTTTGTGTAATAAAATTCATTGTGAAATCGCTATTCAGTGAACTAAACGACATAATAGTTATTCGTAAAAAATAGCTAGAATGGAATTATAATTACAGCGAAATGAAATAGCAGTAAATGTCTCGATAAATCTGGGAGAGTATTTGTTTCATGTTTTACGAAACAGACGAACGCTTGCAATTATCTTACGATGCACATTAAATATATATATATATGAATTAATATTATCGATGTGGTCACTGCGATCACCACCGACACATGTCGGTGTTGCTATTAACTTGTACAAACGATAATTATTATAAGGGTTTCTTCATCAATTACAAAAAATTTTAATTGTAGCAGCGATTTATCGGAATAGCTTTGATGAATTTGAGTGAGGGCACTATTATCAATTCCTAACTCTATGAAAAACTCTTATGCTTCTATATATGTGTATAAGAAACATTCTATGTTCATGTTTTTTTTTTTTTTAATATATCAAATCAATTCCCTATTTATTAAAGAATTTAGATTTATGCCAACCATAACAAATATTTTCTTTATAAACTCTTATATCCATTTCAATAGTAAAAATGATAAACTAAATAGTGCTACCAACAAACTCATAGAAGCTCCCAGTACATATTTTAAGTACTTGGATGACATCAAAGGAAGTGATAAAAATTTTGTTTGTGTGAGAAAGTAAATCAGACTGTGGAATTCACTTTTCAAATAGGTGGCATACCACGGTGTAAATTGTCTAGTTGTTATTTATATCTATATTCGATCAGTATATGTATCTCATCTGTACATTTATATTTGATCTGTTTATGAGTAAAAATATTTATTTTTTTATCTAAATCTATTTTAAATTTAAAAAAAAATACCAAAACAATTGGAATAAGATTCTAATACGAACCAAATGGAGGATCGACTTTGTTTGAACAATATATCTGGTCTAACTTCACAAGTGTCAAATAGCAGAAGAAGAATTTTCTCCCCTTATAACTCTCTTAAATAGTCATTTTCTCCTTACAGATCCTTTATTTATTTTATTTTTTTTGGACCGACTCCTTACAGATCCTTTAATTACACATGAAACCATTCTTTTTAGTCCATCCAACGTTGCTATCCATTATAAGTAAAAAATTATATTAAAAAAATCATCATATTTACTTTATTAATAACGACTCATGAGATTAAAATCAATCTACAGATTCTATAAAGTTTTTTTTTTTTCTTTTTCCATCTTTTTCATAAAGTCTTCGCTCCCTAACCAATTTCCACCGAAAACTAGGCAAAACATCATCTTCAACGTTTAAATTACAATACAAAGAAAACTTAAATAATGAATTCATACAAAGATAAAGGCACAAAGGACATACAGAACTTTCAAACTACAAAATTGCTTTTACATCATTTTTCCTGTGTATTTATTTCCATATTATTTAAACTCACAACAGAACAAATAGGAGAAACTTCTTTGCAGCCAACATTTGCATCCAAATCTTTTATTGCTACTTCGCTACATAAGCAAATCGAAGACTCGTCGAGGCCACAAAAAGGGCCCAATCTCACACTCAAATGCTAAAATGGATGTAAGACGTACAAGCAGCATTTGGTAGTAAAACAGCACTGCCAGAAAAACTGCGGTGGTTGGACCCGAGCAAGGCTGGCCGGCGAGCATCTAATCTTCAGTAAAATGAGATGCCTCTGAATCTGTTTTCACTGAACATGGAAATATAGTTCATTCCATCTCAAAAAAAGGACCATCAATCTGCTTTATCTAACATGTGCTGCTTGCATCCCTTTGGACCATAATGCTGACAACCACGTCTCACTATCTTCTTACACAAATAGCAGTAGTGCATTTGACACGCCCAGCAAAACATGTGATTGTTGTTATCAACCTGTCAACAGCAAGATCAGCATCTTCATCCATTAAACCAATAAAGCAAAGACCAAAAGAGCAGCAGGTGATTTTGGAACATGTAATGTGTTTCTGAATGCTGGAACTTTGTCCATAAGTAAGGAACAGTAGGATTTCAGCTAGTTAAAGTCGTATAAGAAAAAGCTGAAATGGAAATAATCATTAAAAAATTGCATTTCTGCAATCCTCTCGAAATTGCAATTTGTCCAGGGATTTTCATAAATAAAATTGCGCATTCTTGTGCTTGCTTAAATTGAAAAATGGCACCTTGATATATAAGGCAATGCAACAACTTCCCAAGGCAGGCAGAAGCAATGCTCTTCTTACAAGAAATTAAGCTATCATGACTAAACGTGTTTTTAAATGTATGCATTGATATTCTACATTTTTATTAGTTCTTGTTATGGACTAATTATGCTACTGGTAACTTATTGTTAAAACCTCAAGAAATTGTGGTTAGTAGTCGTTTTTAGTGGTAGCAATTGGTGGGAGGCAAACACAGCAGCAGGTCAATAGGGGGTGGTAAAACTAAAAAGACAATGTTAATAAAAGATGTGGTAAATGATCTCTTTTAAAAATGGAAATCATTTTCTCATTTTCTACCACTATTTTCTGCCAGTAATTAGCAACTATTACCAGATTCTTGCCGTTTGCCTTCGATCACCACCTACCTTTAATAACCAGCCATTGATTACCATGCCTATCAATCAGCATATGCAGTATGTTCTATAGAATTGTATAATATGAAAGCAGACAATAAATTGGCATAATGCTACCAGAATATTAACCACAAGATTTACTACGATGATTAGAAAGAACACAATAACTAGGATGGCTGCTTCTGACCTTGGCATTAAACTGCCGACAAATTGAGCATGATAGACGACGATCAGCAAAAATTCAGCTTGAAACTGGCCCAGCAGCTGCCGGCCCCCGCTCTTCCCAGTTCTGAATCTCCTCTTGTGGAAATAGTTCGCATGTTCCATCGCTTCAGAGATCATAGGCTCATTAGTACATGTAATTGAAACTGCACATGAGAAGAAATTTCACATGCAATAATAACTAGCAAGAAAATACCTGAAATGGTCATATCCATCGATTGCCTTGTTACAGCGGTAGCAAAAGTATTGTCCACAATTATTACAGACCATCTCGTTGCAACCTTCAGTTCTTGAGATCGCCATTTTACAAGATGGGCATTGCTTGGCATCGCGAAGGACTTCCTTCACACTTAAAAATTCATTGATCATCTCACGCTCCCTGAGCTTTTGACCTTCCTTAAGATGTGATGACAGGCAAATGTTACATAAGTCGTGAGAAAAAAGACAACCTACAGGTTTACTCGTAAGAGTCGGCAATAGTTTCCAGCAATGATAATACAGTCTACAGAAAATCAAGCATAAGTGTCAGTCAATAACAGCATTTAACCTCCAATATGTGATTCAGCCACACAAAAAAAAAAAAAAAAGAAACTGACCTCCAATATGCGAAGCTTCATTTCTGGAGTCAAGCATGCTATGCCAACATGTCGATGATCCCTGCAAAGTGCGCAGAAGCTAAAGTAGCACTTTGAGCATTGAGCATGTTGTTCTTCATCTTCAATGCAAGGGGTTTCACATCTTGGACAGTATGCTACATCAGTCATAGACTCAAGAGTTCTCTGCAACATTAATGACTCCCAACGCTCATATTCCTCATTACCAAGCAAGCGCTTCAAAATTCCTGGTGGTATCATTCCCCCACATTTTGTATCAGGACACTGAAGCTTTCTTATAGTACCTTCCTTGACATGTGTGACTGAATAAGTCTTCATGCAATTGCAGCAAAAGATATGCTGGCATGGCAGTTTGATGAATTCAGTTCCTAAAAAACAAAGGGTACAGATGAAAGGAGTGAAAAAAAACAAAAACAAAAAAAAAACAAAAAAAAAAACCAAGCAGACAAAAAATGTAAAATGATTCATTGAGCTTAACAGTATCCACAATATTCCAACGCATCAAACGAACTCATAAAACACACACTAGAAAACGTAACTCGAAGAAATAATGACCTAAACCACGTGAAATTATCAGAACCAGGAAGCAGGACAAAGATATTCTCTCATGAGTATACAATTTATTTATTTTCTGACAATACGCTTTACCAGATTGGAGGCCGTGTGAAGATCTATAATTACCTGGAAACTCGCTAAAACAGATGCAGCATTCATGTATGTTTTTCAGGAAACTTTCATGACATTTCTCTTCATTGTAGCTCCTAATTAATGGAATATCAACATCTGGCAAGATGCGTCTCGAAATTGCACGCTTATCAACATTATCACTGGTTCCATATGGTCCAAGCATAATCTCTCCAGCGAATCCTAAGTATGAAAGAGAAGAACTTTGTAGCCATTCAGCCCAGTGATATATAACTTCTTGACCTGGTTGCTCTGCCCACAAAGAATCAAGCATTTGACATAGTTTTGCAATAATGAGGGGGGCACAGCCACAGGACAGAAATGGTAAATGAAGGGGGTAGATGGCTGAGATATGATTTAGGTAATAAACATGTCAAGACAATTGGTGGAAGATGCTGGACTTTGAAAGAATAAGAAAAATCCTCAGATTTGCCACTCTTTGTCCTGATATCGTCAGATGTGTTGAGATTAGCAGTTAGCATAAATTCACCGGCATTTTCAATCAATATGAATCTGCACAAACAAATAAATATGTTAGGTTAGAACTGTATGTCTATACACATATTTCCTCTGCATGTGTGTTCAAGGGTTTCCAACTTCAAAAGAACCTGAAAGAACCGTAGGCCCCTCTTTCTGTCAAGTGTAAAGGCTTTTTCTCCATATATTGCCTCCAAAGCAAGCAGCTGTGACAAACTAGCAGATGAGAGTAGAATGCAGGAAAAACAATATTAATTGATAAGCGAAGGAAACAACAAATGTTTTCAGCTTCTTATATGAGAAACAATCGACAGACCTGAAATTTAGGAAGCTTTTGCAATGAAAACCATAGTGGCACTTGCATTCACAAACAAGATACATACTGCACTACTGAAGTCCAAGTTTATTATTTGATCTAGATGCAGCTCCACTACCATGGAAAGGCCTTTTGACAGACAACATGAAACAAACTCCTAAAAAATGTTCGACATTGTCAGGTTAACTACAAGTGTGAAAACTTATTCAAAACCTATATCCAACTTATCAAAATGCATAAAAATTTAATTAATTATTATATTGTCAACACTAACTCAATTTTCAATATAGGCATTTTGATGGATATGTTCCAAGGCCTAAATTATGGCTATCACATAAAACTATTCAGCAGAATCCAGGTCCAGGAAACTCAAACCCGAGAGTCTAGCTTCATGTGACATTCGATTAAAGTCAATATAAAATCTTAGGTTTGTAACTACCTTTTATAATTATTTTCTAACATTTAAGAATAATATATATTTAACATAGTTTAGGACTGCTTAAAAATACGACTGTAATACCACCATGATTCTGCATATAGGTTAACACCAGCTGGGTAGTCCTTTTCTACAAGGGTGGGCACATGCTTAACTAATAAAGTATATATACCAAGGTCCATGGTTTATGTGGAAATACGTTGCTCACTTTTTTAGGAAAGTAGTTTATTTTTGTATTTATAATTCTGATTTTTTCGTATTTATGGTTCTAGTTATTTTTATTTTATTTTATTGTTTTTTCCTGTTTTAGAGGGAGATGTTCCTCTTAATTAGGTTTCCACTTTTGTTTCTTTTCCTTGTATAGCTAGGGCCATATGTGTATATATTTGTGTACCTTGTAATTCATAAAAAGAGAGAAAAACGTAAAATTCATTCCATTCTCAGAGATTTCTACATGGTAAAGAGCATGTAACTCCCTGAAGATCTACAACGTTCTCATAACAAAATATGGCATGGCCTCTAGCCAAACTTCGACGTTTCCATCACTCCAAACAATAACAACAAACTCCAACAGTCGATAGAGGCGAGGACGCCCTTGATGTGATCATTGCAAAAAGCCGGGACATCCTAAAGAAACATGTTCAAAAATTCACGGTAAACCAGCAGATTGGAAGCCAACCCATTTCTGCCAAGAGAAAGAAGGACAAGCTAATTCTACAACAACTACTGATGATTATCATGATACTGCAAAATCTAGGCTGTTCACTAAGGAACAACTTAGGATTCTCCAAGAACTCTTCTCAAAAGCCGGATCTACCTCAAGAACAAGTATGTTAGCACGGGAAGGTAAACACTTAAATGCCCTTAAAACAAATAAAAGACAAAAAAAAACCATAGATTATTGATTGTGGGGCATCAGATCATATATCAGGAGATGCTAACATTTTTTTTTTAGTGCAAGCCATGTGATAAAAACTCAACTGTTCGTATAGCAGATAAATCTTTGTCTATGGTGGCAGGAATTGGGTCAGTTTTGGTTACAAAGGACCTTATTTTAAAATCTATGCTTCATGTCGTTAATTTATATTTTAATTTACTGTCAATAAGTAAATTTACTCGAGACAACAAATGTGTTGCTAAATTTTGTTACAATTTGTGTGAAGTTCATGTATTGGATTTAGGGAAGATGACTGACAGGGCTAAAGAGACTCTGGACTCTTATCTTCTCAAGGGTGCTACTCTTCTAACAAGACGAAATCAAAATACAAGTTGTATTTCTTTTCATGGTCAATCTAGTTCAAGTGTCAATAAAGATAGTGAAATAATGTTATGGCACTATCGTCTTGATCATCCAAATTTTTTGTATCTTGAAAGTTATTTTCTTCCTTGTTCAATAATAAAAATTCAAAATCTTTCAGTTGTGAAATATGTAAACTTACCAAACACACTCGAACTTCCTTTCCAGGTTATCATACACACCTTCTCATCCATTTGCCATCATTCATGGTGATGTTTAGGATCCATGTAGGATAAAGAATATAACAAGGGCCAGGTGATTTGCATCTTTTATAGATGATCATACAAGACTTACTTGGACTTTCTTAATGAAAAAAAAATCTGAGGTTAGCCAAATCTTCCAAAATTTACATGCAATGATACAAACCCAATTTTAAACAAAAATTCACGTCGTCAAAACTGACAATACTAAAGATTATTGCAAATCTATCCCAGGTACCTACCTACTAAAAGAGGGTATTTGTTTACTTAAACTCTTATGTTGATACACCCCAACAAATTGGGATCACAGAAAGGAAAACTAGACACTTATTAGAGGTTGCATGTTCTCTTACGTTCTCAACTCACGTACCAAAACATTTTTGAGAGGAAGTTGTCCTTATAACCATATACCTCATCAATAGAATGCCTTCTAGAATCTTAAACTTCCAAATACCTTGTCAAGTCCTAAAACAGACCTTTCCAAACACTAAAATCATTTCTTCATTACTTACTAGGATATTTGGGTGCTCAGTTTTTGTTCACATTCATGCCAAACACCATAGTAAATTAAATCCGAAATCCATAAAATGTATCTTTCTAGGGTACTCTTCACATCAAAAACGGTATAAATGCCACTCACTAGTCACAAGGAAGATATACAATTTCATCGATGCAACGATCCTTTTATCCAAAATCTGATATTTAGGAGGCGAATGTGAGAAAACATCAGATTTGAAACTTTATTGATCCTTTAGATAATAATGAGTTGAACCCTGACCTATAGTAGCATTGCAACCTTCCCCTCAATCTGAAGCTATTGACCATGGCAATTCCTGAAGTCAAAGTGAATCCTCAACTCACCAAAATTCACAAGACGAATCCTCTTCTCACCAAATTCAACTTCCGAAAGTCAAAAATCACCTTCACATATCAATACCAATCTTCAATATGAAAATCATGAAAACAGCATCCAAAATCCCATTCAAAGTACATGTCCACAGCTTTGCAGCAAGGATCTTCGTGTCTATGCCAAGAAGAAGGGACCTGAAAAGAATAAAGAGTACTCAGTTCCTCTTCAGTCCGGTCAAGAGTTTGAACCGAAGTAAATTTCTTCATAAATTCACATAAGTAATAATACTTCTTACCCTAGTCCCACTGATCCTATGGTTGATGATCTAGATCTCCCAATTGCACACCAAAAAGGAGTCAGAAGCTGCACTCAACACTCAATCTCCAAATTTGTGTCATATGAAGGACTATCAAAGTCCTATTAAGCCTTTGTCTTCACCCTTGACAAAGTGCGGTTCCCACATTCCACTCAAGAAGCACTTAAACATCCAGATTGGAGAAAAGCCATGAATGAAGAAATCAATGCCTTAGAGAAGAATGACACTTAGATAATCTCGGACCTTCTTTATGGAAAGAAACATGTAGGCTGCAAGTGGATTTTTACAGTTAAACATAAGGCTCTCTTGGTTGTAAAAGGGCTCACTCAGTCTTGTGAGATAGACTACCAAAAGACTTTTGCTCAGTGGCTAAACTCAACACTATTTGAGTACTTCTTTCTCTAGCAACAAACCAAGACTGGCCTCTACACCAATTGGATGTGAAAAATGCATTTCTAAATAGTGACTTAGATGAAGAAGTGTACATGGAGATTCCTCCATGGCTAGGAAAACTGTTTGATAGCAATAAGGTATGCAAACTTCAAAAATCTCTATATGGCTTGAAACAATCCCCTCATGCCTGGTTTGATAGATTTACAAAGTCCTCAATCAGTAATAGATACAGTTAGTGCCAATGAGATCATATATTATTTGTGAAGTTTTCCCAAGACAAAAAAATTGCCATTCTCATTGTTTATGTGGATGACATCATTTTGATTAGAGATTATGAGGAAGAATTATTGAATTTAAAGAAGTATTTGGCTAGGGAATTTAAAATCAAGGATCTTGGTTATTTAAGATATTTTATTGGAATGGAAGTGGCTAGGTCAAAGCAAGGAACATTTATCTCTCAGAGGAAATATATTCTAGATCTTCTAAAAGAGACAGACATGCTCGGGTGTAAACGTGCTGACATACCCATAGATCCAAAGTCAAATCCAAACAAGAAGATAGGGACAAGAGAAGGAAGTGATCCAATGGACAAAGGGAGATATCAAAAACTT
Source organism: Combretum micranthum (assembly GCA_024138025.1). Classification (NCBI taxonomy): domain Eukaryota; kingdom Viridiplantae; phylum Streptophyta; class Magnoliopsida; order Myrtales; family Combretaceae; genus Combretum; species Combretum micranthum. Next base: position 180,093 of record JAMXBD010001783.1, read on the forward strand.
GTTGGTCGCCTAATTTACCTTTCTTATATTCGGCTAGAAATTGGTTTTTCTGCCAGTGTTAATTGCCAATGCATGAACAATCCAATAGAAGAACCCATGGAAGCTGTGTATAGGATTTTGAGGTATCTCAAAATGACACCTGGTAAAGATTATTATTCAAAAACAATTCCAGTAGAGAAGTTGAATTTCAGATGCTGATTGAGCAAGACACTTAGCAGACAGACGATCTACTTCTGGTTATTGCTCCTATGAATGGGGAAATCTTGTAACATGGAGAAGCAAGAAACAATCAGTAGTCTCAAGGAGTAGTGTAAAAGAAAAATTTCGAGCCCTTGCACTGGAAATTTGTAAGGTATGTGGATATAGAGATTAGTCACTTTATCATAAGATTTTGAGAGTAAACAATCAACGATTGATCAAGATATTTGTGACAATCAAGCTACCATAAGTAGTGCTAAGAATCTCGTCCATCATGATAGGACAAAATACATTGCGATAGATCGTCACTTTATCACAGAGAAGATCGAGAATAAAGTTGTGCAGCTAATCTATGTTCCTATAAGGTATCACATTGCTAACATTCTCACAAAGCCTTTTCCAAGAATCAACTTTGAGGAACTAAGCAACAAGTTGGAAATGTTCAACATATATAACCCAACTTGAGGGAGAGTAGAGAAATTTGTTACTCAGTTGTTTAGGAAAATAGTAAAAAACAAAGAAAAATATTCAAGACATCTCAAATGGCAAAAATGACCTTGCTGACCATTTATAATTAAAAACCTGTCACATAAGCTTAACGGAAATTGATAAATTACCATCCTACACTTTCATATTCTGGCATCCAAGTAAATAATCCAGCTGTGCACCCTGATTCTGTATCTACATTTGCATTCTCAAACCCTGGTTTCTCAGCCATGAAGTTATACACTCTTATAACAATAAATCAGTTATACCCACTTTCTTGAACTAGAACTTGCATGTTTATCCCCACTTTCTCCTTCCCCGATAGTGTGCACGGACCCATCAATTTCCAACTTCAACCACAGTTTTTTTGTATTCTACCGCAATCGATCCTTATTTCTATTTTATGCAATAACCTTAACCGCAACCAAAGGATTCTTTAGCAATTAAGTTCTGAATGTCAATCTCATATACATAAAACTATTTGGGAGCATCTGAAACAAGGATAAAGGGTTTCAAATTCTAATTAGTGTTGAGGGAAAGAAAATTAAGAGAAATTTAACTCCAATTTGCCAAAGTCCTATCCAGCTAAACTAATAAACATACCAAATATAATTCTGCAACTACCGAAATAAAGGATTTTCAAGACTACAGATCACTAATAATGCAAGAATGGCAGAACCATGCTTCAAACATATGTACAAAAATAAAAGCTAGACATATGATCGCATGAAACAAAAGTAACTGCCCCAGAAAGAACACATGAAATGAAGACACATCACCTACTTTTATTTTTTTTTTTTAAATTATTGAAGTAACTCAAAATAAAAATTTACAAAAATATCAGTCCATGTGAAAAAGGTACATCATGGTGTATAAAAGATCGATATTCTGGCCACGACGCCCTTAGATCTAATGGGATCCATAGATACTACTATCTTCAAACTTCCATGTTTAAATGCTATGTCCCTATCCATTGAGACCATATTTGCTGGATTAAGTGGAAAACTGTTTTTTCTTTAGTTATTTTCTTCTTATGTGGATTGAATGGCAATATAAAGCTTGATGCTCTAGACATTTCTTAAAAGTTGATTGCTCTCTTAGACTAGTCATTAAGATGCCTAGAAATTAGGAATCCATGGAACCAAACTAATTTGCACATTTACCAAGTCTGATTGAAGACGAGGAAACTAGATTTCAGGAACCTTAATCCACGAAATCCACCAAATATAATCTTATCCCCTTATATGCCAGCAACGTCAACATACTCCAATACTAACCCCAGACATCTCACTAAACAAACTTCACATGGTAATTCTAAACAGCTCACAGGACTCATCGCGCACAACAGCACAGGAAACCAACCCCCACAAACAAGCATATGAAATTTATGAAACTATAATTTACTTTGAACTGGACTAAGAATGTTCCGTGTACTGGGTGTGTATGTTTCACCGAAAACATTTTCCAAACCACTGCCAGCCTTCAGTGTTGATAGTTAACAACTAAATGGTAAAAGAAGAAAATGATTGTAATCTTAGTGATAGTTGATCACCATAACTTCCAATCAGCCCTTTGCCTCCCATCTGCTCTAGCTACCAAAAGTACTCCTAAAACTGTAATTTGGTACTAGTTATAGTGATCGCAACCTCTTGAGACTACTATAAGGTATTCAATAATTCTTAAACTCCGGTCATAACAAAAACAAGAAAACTTTTTCCAGAGAACAAACACACCACTATTAAACCTTAAAAGCAAAATTAAATGCTCTAACAAGATCCATCTTCCATTTTGTTTGATCCAAAATAATAATAATTATTATAATAATCAAAAGCCTCACCTCATCCTCCTGGAGCTGATCGTTGACTTTCATCGTCGCTTCATCCAATTCCGCTTCGTCGATCTCCACTTCTTCCTCCCCACCACCATCACTCTCCTCTCCACAATCCACATCATCATTTTCGTTCCCCTTCACCTCTTCCTTATCATTCCTCAACTCCTTTTCTCTTTCTTCCTCAGAACCCAACCCTAAAGATTCGATCTTTAACTCACTAGGATCATCTTTCTTCACAAATTTCTGATCCTTCGACAACCAGTGACGTCTTCCTCGGTTTCGGGTACTTTTGGGCTTTAAATAAGAATTGGGTAAGTGTGAATTGTTCATGTTTTGTTGTTGGGAAGTTGATGGCAGAGACTGGTGATGATTGAGGTCGAATTCTTGTGATGGGTCATTGTAGCTTCGGTTTTGTCTTCGGGGCCTCTGCATTTTTCTGGATGCAGCGTTTTGCATAGTGAGAGAGAAAGAGAGGAGGAGGAAGAAGAAGCTGATGAATGAATCTCAGGATTGCGTCTGATAAGTATGAAATAACAGTATACCAGGTTTATTTGGCGGTAATATTTATAGGTTTCTTTTTTTATTTTTTTTTTCCCTCCCATTATATATGATCGATTTTTTAATTATTAAGAATATTAGAAAAATAAAAATATATATAGAAAATAACTATTGAATAAGAATTAAAATTTTCATTTCACAAATACCACAGCTCAGTTAAATTATATTTAATAAGCAAAACATTTTTAGCTTTATTACGCATATATATTTTTGTATTATTTTGTTGTACTTGTTGTTGCAAGTAAATTCAAGCATATTTTAAACCTTGATTCCTTTGAAATTTCTTAAAGGTCACAACATAAAAGTTGTAAAACTCTATGTATGCTTTCCATAATATCTTAAATCATCTCAATCAGAGTTTAGATAAGAAAGATATGGCCAAAATACAAAAGTATGTCGAAGTTGTCAAGAGCATACTGACTCATCTGTCTAAGCTGTTCAAAGAACAATTTCAATTGCAGAGTTGTCTAAGGGCACAAAATTGTACCGGCTAGCCAGTATGGCCTTGGACCAGCTCGCTGGTACCCTAAAAAATAACGGTTACAACTTTTGAAATCCGACTATTGATAGCTATTTTGAGGGGCAATGGCATTTTGAGAGCTTATAAATAGAAGTGTTTATGGTATTTTTATATAAGAGAGTGAAGCTGAATTTGTATACATTATGTCACGCTCTGATGATACCCTAATAGTAGTAAACAAGTTACACTTGAATACTGTCACTAGATTACCTTCAAAGAATGGCATATTTTCAAACAATAAGATCTTTTAGTTGTTTGATAAGAAATGACAAACACATGTAAGCCATAAATTGGTAAATAACTATCATCTCAGTGCTTTAATAAAATATTACAAACCATACTGTCTCTCTAGAAAGTCTCTAAACACATAACTGATAATATAAATTCTATCTAACTTAAACTAAAAATAAAAGCAAAGAACTTGTCACATAATCTCCCATGAACCTCCAGTCTTGAAGTTCTTACCGGAGCTAAATTTCTGGAAGTAACAAGTCATGGCCTAAGTATACACCCGAGAGGATTGTTAGAGTATGAAACCACGAGCTCAGTGAATAACCAGAACTTACAACATATCAAACAAGTTTATTAACAGTCATATGAAATGCATCAATCAAGCTTATACACAAATACAAATCTAGATAACTGGAATCCAAAGCAGGATGAAGATTTTCGCCCTCTTGGGGTTAAAGGACACAATACTATGGCCTATCTACTCAGAGAGTCTAAGCATATAGGAAAACAACAATACTCACTTTAATTATCACTTTAAAATTTATCATTTCTTTAACATTCATTTCCTATTTTTAGCCTTAGAAACTCCATTATGTGTTAGTCATTTCAAAGTGATACCATAAGCAGCGTCCTTCACTTGCCATTTAGTTCGTATGGTACCGACGAAATAGCCTCTTTGCCTCTTTGCCTAAAAAAACCAAATATTACCAGAGATCCGAAATACTAACACGTAGTAGGCTGCCACTTACTCAAATACTGCTTTTGCAAATCGTGCAATGCATGTTCATTTCATTTAGGGTACCAATAGTTTTTAATTAGGTTTCAGGTGATCAATCATTACACAAACGAGCAGCATGCTATACAAGTAATACGTTCATACAGAATTCTATTATTAGAATAGCTTAGCAATCAACAATTCATACAGCAAATAATTCCTGTAAACCCATATAGCAAATTCATGTTATTATTTTTCATTTAAGATCAGCTAAGCTATAAGCACACACAATGTAATAAGTCTGAGTTACTCGCCTGCTCAACTGGCTAATTGTAATAATCAACAGGGAAGTCCTCACAAGTATCAAGGCCACCTATTGAAATGAATAAATATATTCATCGATACAACATAAATTATATAATTAAACTCCTATGAGTGTCCAAGTGCTTTATACTGATATTTGGTTTTTTTCTATTACTATATTGGTCATTTAATAGTCCCATGATAATAATTATTATTTAATATTTATTTTCATTTTGCTTTTCTTGATCTTGTTTGATATTTATATATTTTTATTGGGTAGTTATAGAATTTATATTCAGTAGATCGATATCTTATCATTACTATTATCATCATTTTTATATTGTTCATTAGTTAACCTATTATAGTAACTAATATTTATTTTATATCATTTAGATTCATCGTGTTTCTCTTTATTTGTCTTTATATTATTACTTAACTATTTTAGAAATCATATTGTTTGATATTTTATCTTATTTTAAATTTCCATTCTTTTATATTTACCAAAATAACTTGAGTTTTAAACAATTATCATAATTTATTTTTTATTTGTAAAGTATACTAACATTAGCAATGATGATGATAATTTTAATATTCGAAATAAATAGAACTAGACTTTTTTTTTTAAAACATGCCTAGAGAAACACAGCTTGGTACACAACCGTGTACTAGTCATGTAGTTCTGGAAACACAGCACTATAGAGAAATGAAAGCCAAGAGAAACACGAGGAATTCACACCCCATGTATAAGTCGTGCTCTTTTGCGGATCATCTTCAATGCAAGTTTTTGATCCATTTTTTATGATTTTCCACGTCCAACTTGTTTTTAAATCATTCCTTAATGTTTTTACATGATATGTATATATATATACATATATTATCTTACAACACATCAACATATATATAGTTTTTGTTTTATGAACATAAAGAGTATAACTAGGGTTTATCAAAGCATACCTTGTTAGGATTGATATGGATGTTTTAAACTCCATTCTTGAGTTGATTTCGAATCTAAGATTAACAAAACATTGTTTAAGCTAATGTTTTAACACATAACTAACTTAAAAGTGAATTTAACTCACCTTGTTTTCCCTTTCCAAGCTTGTGGTTATGTTTTAATGGAGTTGTTTTTAAGTTGTGTTTATGTGCATCTTTAGTTGTTGTTTTGGGGTTGTTTTTGCACGACAATTGTAGCTGCTATAAGGGTGTTCATGTGGTTTTTTTGGGTTTGTTTTGTAGTGCACTAAGGTTTTTGTTTGGGGTTGATAAATAGAATGGAGCTAAATTTCCACTGGTTTCTACTTTGTCTTTGACTATAATTTGCTATATTAATGAGGGGTCTTAGTTAGTGATTTGTGGTTGGTTCTAACTTAGTCAAATTTGAATTTGTTGTGCCAAATTTGAGCAAGTTGCTCAAGTATTCTGCTGTGCAAATTTTAAGAGGATCCCAGCCGTACATCCTTCCAATTTTGCATCGAGTTTGAATAAACAATAATATAATAATATTTATTTAATTGATTAAATTAGTTCTAAGATAGTTTATTAAATTAAATGGGTATAAATATGATAGTTATGTAGGAGTTCTGTCTCCAAAATTTATATAAAGTTTCTACAAATTTTCTAGGTTTTTATTAAGTTCAACTTTGAGTTTAAAGTTTACGTGATTAATTATTTTTTTGGGTTTTATCTCACCCGATTAGGGTTTTCTAAACTCAATAGGCCAACTTTCGTTTCAGGCTGTAATAGCTTAAAAATACTCTAATTAAAACAATGTTGTGATCCAAATATTTATTTAGAGTTTAGATTATTAGTTATAAATCTGTTTATGTTTTTATTGTGTATTTATAATCATAACGGTTTATCTTTAAGTTATTGTTTTCTAACTATAAGCGTAATTTATTGCATTTAAAATCTTAACCAAGTTATTCTTATATCTTGAGTTCTCGACACCCACTATGAAATCTTATTAGTAGTATTTAATACTATCTAGAAAACTTTGTTTTAAGGTTTGAAACTATATACAGGCTTACTACTACTCGTAGTTCTATTCTAGAGTCATTGTTGAGTTCAATATTAACTATTTATTTTCTATGTTGATATTTCTATCTATTTTTACTGGTATAAAAAATTCTCGGGATTTACATATTATGTCAAAATGCTCTCATTTGTATTTGTGTTTAGTTTAGTGAAAGTGTGAATAGTGCTATATTGTGCTTAGTTGAATTTGTTGTAAGGCATTATTCATACATGTGTTTGAGAGTTGTTTTAGTGAAGTCCTCATATGTTTGAGGCAATAGGTGAAGTCCTCATGCATTGAGACATTAAGTGAAGTCCTCTTGTAAGGTATTTGTGTGAAGTCTTATATATGTGTAGGCATTGGTGAAGTCCTCTTGATTGAGGCATTGTTGTGAAGTCCTCATGATTGAGCATTGTTGTGAAGTCCTCCTTATGAGGTATTTATTATTTGTTTGTGAAATGAATGAGTGTATCAAGTCCTCTTTGAATGAGACATTTGTAGACCATGGAGACTAAAGGGCGGGCCAAACTCCACTTTAAATGCCGATGTGATCTTCTACTTCTCTTATCTCTTTATTATTATATTATTATTATAATTGCATGAATTAGGCTAATTGACATAAGAGATAATGGTTAGTTAAGTGAGATTAAATTGGTTTGAAAACCGACATTATAGATCAGCATGTGTGTAAAAGCGTACTAGTGTATGGATTTTTAACAATTGGTATTAGAATTGGTCTCTAAGATTAATTCTTAACCACATCTTAGAGAAAAGTTTCTATAGTTTTTAAAAACACTAGGCTTGTGTGTTTTGTGCAAAAATGAGTTATCTATTAAGTGTAATTTAAGTCATTTAGTTGAACATCATATCTTAACAAAATAAGCTTTTACCCTGAATGCTTAATTGAGGGGGAGTTAAATCGCATTTAATAAGTTGTTTGTTAAGTTTAACTTAGGATCATTTAATTAAGCATTACAGCTTTTATAAGTGTGATTTTACAATTCTTAATTGAGGAGGAGTGCTAAGTTGAGGGGGAGTTATGTTGTGTAATGAATATTTTCATCAAAAAGGGAGAGACTATTGAATCATGTGAAGGTTATAATCTTGTTTTAATGAGAAAATGTATTACACAAATACTCCACAACTTAATTAAGTTACATTTAATAAGCAAAACTTATTTATGTCATGTTTAAGCTTTGTTATGCATATATATATATATATTTGTGTTTTTTTCTTTGTGTTTGTTGTTGCGGGTGGCTTCAAGTATGTTTTAGACCTTGATTCCTTTAGAATATCTTAAAGGTCAAAACATAAAAACTGTAAAGCTCTCTCAAAGCTTTCTATGGCATCTTAAATCACCTCAATTGGAGTCCGAATGAGGAAGATAAGGCTAAAATACAAAAGCACTTTGAAGTTATCAAGAGCATGCCAACTTGCCAATCCAAGCTGTTTAAAGAATAATTTCAATTGCGAAGTTGTACGGGGGTGCAAAACTGCACTAGCTAGCCAATATGTCTTTGAACCAGCTTGTCAGTAGGCCAAAAAAAGCCGTTACATCTTTTGAAATCCAACCATTGGTGGTTGTTTTGAGGGGCAACGACATTTTGAGAGCTTATAAATAGAAGTATTTAGGGTGCTTTTAGGTAAGGGTGCTTTAGGTAAGAGAGTAAAGCTTAATTTATATATATTATGTCAAAATATTCTCTCATTTGTATTTGTGTTTAATTTAGTTGAAGTATGAATAATTTCATAGTGTACTTAGTTGAATTTGTTGTAAGGCATTATTCATACATGTGTCTGAGAGTTGTTTTAGTGAAGTCCTCATATGTTTGAGACAATAGCTGAAGTCCTCATGTATTGAGAAATTAATTAAAGTACTCTCGTGAGACATTTATGTAAAATCCTACATGTACGTAGGCATTGATAAAATCCTCTTGATTGAGGTATTGTTATAAAGTCCTCCTTGTGAGGCATTTATTTGTGAAATGAATGGATGTGTGAAGTTCTCCTTGAGCGAGGCATTTATGGACCATGGAAACTAGGGGGCGGGCTGAACTCCGCATTAAATGCCAATGTGATCTTCCCCTTCCCTTATCTCTTTATTATTATTATTATTATTATTATTATTATTATTATTATTATTATTATTATTGTTGTTGTTGTTGTTGTTGTTGTTGTTGTTGTTGTTGTTGTTGTTGTTGCATGAATCGAGCTAATTGGCATAAGAGATAATGGTTGATCAAGTGAGCTTAAAATCGATTGAAAAACCTGCCTCGTGACTTCCACATATGTGTGAAAGCCTAATGGTACATGGATTTTTAACAAATAGATGAATTTAAAAATAGGAGGTTGGAAGAGAATAATTATCAAAATATAAATAATAATAAAGCATAAGAGGAAAAACCTTAGTGCACAGCTACTTATATGGTGAAAGAATGTTGCAAGTGATTTGTTACATCAAAGGAAGAAGCTAAGTATCATAGTAAGTCTAGATGAAAATTTGCATCCTCCCCCATCTAATAAGGGATGGGGGTTCGATTGGATCTGATGAGGTGAGTAAAATCTCCTATAAAGATATAGCCATAGCCAATATTCCTGGAGTATATGTATTGCTTTTTTTTTTTTTTCCTAATGGAAACATGAAAGATTCACAACACAATAGCGTATGGGTCAACCATGATGAAATAGATGGTATGGCTTAAGATATTGAAATACAAGGGAGTTATACATGAGCATTGATAGTATACAATTACTATAAAGGTCATAGGATCAAATCTTAGAGAGAAAGTGATACTAATGAAACTACAAAATGTATAGAGAAATGTAATTAAACTCAACGGAATCAATATTTAGGAGTAATTTTAAATAAAGTATAAATATTTTGAATGGTTTAAAAAATGAATTGACCAAGTACAAATTGGTATAATCAAAGTATTAAAATTTTAACTAGGTAAAAATAAAAAGGATTAAAGTTTTAAGTGGGTGGCAAATTATTACAAAAAAAATTATCCCTTATTTGTGCACTACTTTATGTAACATTGATTCCTTTTTTTTTTTTCATCATTCAAAATGTTAATACCTTATTTATTCCATTATGTTGATAACCTTTTTGAACCACATACCTTATTTGATTTTATCCTTAAATATTGAAACATTCCATTCTAATTTACCTATAACTTAAATAAACATTAGTAAGGCTAAACTAAGTGACTATGACAGGTTGACCTTCTAGAATTGAAATATAGCATGTCTTAAAAAGTATAAATGCTCATAAACCACTAAGAGTAAATAGTTATATGCAACCTTCAACCCTATGTTAGGCTACAGTAGGGTAAAATGACAAAAACAGTTACGAACACATTTATATCAGGATAACTACATATGAGGTTGAATAAAACTTCAACTATCTTGCTTTCAAAGAAAATTGGTGTTATATATCTAACAATTTTAGACCAATCATCCTATGTACCACTATGTATAAAGTCATCACAAAAATTCTAGTTTTTCACTTAAGGCCATGACTTATTATTAATCTATTACAATCTAGTTTTGTTTCCGGGTGAAGTTTACTAACATTATGGTAAGCTGCAAGTAAAGATGAATGCATACCAAGAAAAGGAGAAAGAAAGGACGAATGATTTGAATATTTGATCTTTGAAAGGTAATCATGGAATGGAGTGGAACTCCATCAAATTTACTTTAGAGTCCATCAATTGTTTTGAGGGGTTAATAAAGATTATTGGTTTATATAAATCAACTTCAATCTTTTTTATAATTTTAAATTGGGTCTTCATGAGAAAATTTTTAAGATCACAAGAGCTATGACTAGAGGATCCCATGTTACTATATTTATTCACAATAGCAATGGAGATATTAAGTAGACTTATGCAATTAAAAGTTTATATGAAGTTGTGAAGACTAGTCAAATTGAAAAGAATTAAATCCCTTTCTCATAGTTGTTTTTTGAACTTGATTTGATCCTATGCATTAAGGCTACAAAGCAAAATATGTTACATGTGGTGGTCAAATTCAAAGATATGCATGGATATAGAATAAACTTGAATTGATCTCAAATAATATTCTCAAAGAATGTGTCCATGGATATAAGATGGTCAATATATTAGATGACAATGTCTAAGAAAGCTAAAGGTATTAGAATATAACTAGGTTTTTTCATCAACAAACAAGGTAATATGAGAGTGGCAAAAAAAAAAAAAAAACAAGATAATATGAAAAGCTAAAATAAAAATTTTAAATTTAGAAAAGCTAAGATGAAAGATCTCATGATGGAAATCGATACTTGTAAATATAATGAGGACACATGTCTTGATCAAATCTACTATAGAAGGCATTTTAGAATACTATATATAAGTTTCACGGATCCTTAAAGGATAAATTAATTAGGTAGAAATAATAGTTTGAAATTTCTTTTAGGAGTTGATAGGAAAGACAAAAGAAATAATCCAAAACACCAATCATTAATAAGAAATCAAACTTATGAAATTAAAGTTAAAAGAAAGTCAATCAATGCAATTAAAGCCTAATCTTTTGAAAAATTATAAGTTTGCTCTTAACTATGGACCAAGATGAATTAAGATTTGAAATTTAGTTAAAATAAATAAAATAAAGTTAGTTGAGTCATTAAATTCATCATTTTCCTATAAGATTAATTAAAAATCCTAAACTAGTTAAAACTAGTCAAAATTAACAAGTGAAAAATTGGATGGTTGAGATTGTGACGTGTGACACAATGTGATGAAAAGCAAAACCCCATTTTACCCTAGCCCTAGTGTCGCAAGACCCTTAACCCCATATCTCTCTCTTGTATCTTATTTAATTCATCTCTTATTTCTCTCTTCTAGAAACCCCTCCTAAGCTAATTAGTAAGTATGTCCAAAACCTTAAACCCTAATGGCATATTTAGCACTAATTAAGTAGGATTGATTAAAGATTAGCAAAGATGATTACTAAATCATGTTTTCTATTAGGGAATGGCGAAAATGATGAGGATTTATAAGAGAGAGAAGCCACTCAAGATTCATAAAATTCACAAGGTAAGAATGCTATTTTAAAAATATTGTGAGTTTTATAACATGTTAAGCATGAAAATTGATATAGGTGTGTTTGCTGATGTTTATAGTAGCTAAATATCAAGTTGTTGGGTATTTTAAGAGTCTCCATTTGGTGTAAAAGCCGAAACAAGTAAAAGTAGTGCATATTCAAGTAAGATAAGCTGCTATACTTACTCCTAGTTTTGAGATTTTGCATTTATTGAAGTGAATTTGCTAGATATTATATAATGTGGCATGTAGACTTGGTTTTTGAGAGTATTAGCTACTAAAAATTTTGATTTAAATGATGAATTTGGTGCTGACTTGATGTAATTATGAAAATGATATGTTGATATAGGATTGGGTATTAAGTTAGGTGTTCATTTGAAGTTACAAATTGGATGAAAATAGTGTAAGTAAGTGCATGTGAGTGGCATGGATCATGAAGGATTAGAATTGTTGCTTAAATCTGCAAATTATGATTAATAATAGATATTTGAGTGTTTACGTGATGAATTGTATGGTTATTAATCGATAGAGCTAGTATAAATACAATTGGTCATGTAAAGATGGAATTATTGGCAAGATAAGTTAAATTGTGGATTTTAAGTGAAAAACACGATTTGAAAGGAATATTTAAAGGGTTTTATTAATGTTAGTTTTGGTGATTTATAATATATAAAAGTGTTTGGTAATGTCTTGTAAAATTTAGGATTAAGAAATTGTCAAATTGGCATATAAGTAGCTTATTTGGTTGATAAGAATGAGGGAAATATAGAGGCGTTAGAAACCAATGAATCTACAATGAAGGCTAAAATTGATGTGACATACAAGAGACCGCTGGATGTGATAGAATCCAATCGAAGAATAATAAAGGGAGTCATAACTCAAAATTTTCCCTTATTTTTGTATTTGATGCAATAAAAAACACATCGATAGAACATGGAAAAAGCCAAGCAATTGAGTGTAATGAAGTATCTAGTACAATACTATGGTAAATCATTTAAGTAATCCTCTTTGTGAAACTTCTTCATCCCAAGCCTCCAATTCCATTAAGAACACCGCAATTAGTAACTTGGTTAATGAATCCCAACATACACTTACTAAATGGGTAAATTACACCGAAAAGTATCAATATTTGGGGGTAAATTCATTAAAAATATCAATATTTCGAGTGGATAAAAAGAGAAATCAATATTTCACAAAATGATCAAATGTGGTATCAACATTTCGCAAAGTTCATTTAAGGTATCAACGTTTGAATTAGTTTTTAAATAAGTTTCCTAAGTTTTCCTCAATAGTCAATTATTAATATCTTATTTAATTCACTTTGTGAAATATTGATTCCCCTTTTTAACCACTCAAAATGTTGATACCTTACTTAACCTTACCTTCAAACATCGATATATGTTGGTGTAATTTACCTCTTATTAACAGTGTTGATGGAATAGTGTAAAGATCATCATCAGTTCCAAACTATGCATAGAATGAATAAATTACCAATAGTATTGTACTTAGACCTCATAATCGTCCATTACACACCATTAAGGAAGGGGAGTTACAAAATTTAGAGGGTTGGAACCAGGATATTGTCACTCCAAGGAGTATACTTACTAAATGGAAATGGATGTGTAGATTATTAGCAATGCATGTTTTGCTGAAAAGATAGGTACCCCTCAATTTACCTATCATCCCAACAATAATCAAAATAGCCAAGGGAGAGATGATACCATGGCTATTCAGTGTGATGGAGATATTGCCGATAACAATAGTGGCTAAACACGGCTAAGCTGGTTACAGGTGGAGATTTTGAGAATGAAGCACCCAACTAGTGTAGAAGAAGCATGGGTAAGGATTTTGATCTCAATGATGAATTCCAATAAGATAGGTTGAGATAATGAAGTGGTTATAAAAATTATATTCAAAATTTTTACTCGAAATGTGAGAGAAGCAATAGCTAGTTAGCATAGGCACACTATAGAAAAACTGAAAAATTCACATAAACCAAATGTAATGGCACTTTGAAAATTCCCCTTTCTCTTATAAATGTTGAGAGGTTGAAAGATAATGTGGGCTATGATAGATTTACTTGTATGAAAGGGGATGAGTTATGGCATTCCAGTCATGTGGAACACTTAAATATAATCAAACCAAGGATTGATAGAGTATGGTATATAATACTAGGTTGGAGATTTTCCTAGAAATCAAACTTTTTCACGTCGCTAATAATGAATCAAATCACATTCCAATCTTATTAAACACTTCTTTAAGTGTTAATACTGGCAGAAGAAATTGTTTACTACTCCAATTTGAAGAGATGTGATTAAAACATTTAGGATTTCAGAATCTTATTAGCGATAGATGGCCAATTGCAAATTTTTCCATCATTAATGGCACACATGAATTTAAATGATAAATGCAAATATGGAAATTAGAAGTATTATAGTCCTTAACGAAAAACACTCCTAATAGAGTAAATTAGTTAACTAGAACTCCTGATACATAATAAGCCTACACAGGAGGTGCTACATGAATTGAGCTTTACACAAGAAGGATGAAGCAAGTACTACAAAATAAGGAAATAATATGGGCTTGCAAAGCTAGAGACAATTGGATAAAGAGATGAAAAGAGGAATACTAAATAATTCCATGTAAGTGTAACAACAAGAACAAAAACACATCCTAAAGCTAAAAAATTATATAGGTGAATTGAAGACCTCATATTAGGATATTAAGGAAATTGTCATAGAGTACTATGGAAAACATTTCAAACTAAAAAGGAAATTGTTTGTCTAAGTACTAGTGCATTACAAATCGGAGGAGTGCAACTAATTTATGAAGTAAGTTATTCCTTAATAATACTACCATCTAGAAATGAGGTATGACAAGCTATAAAAAGTAAAGGATGCAATTATAACCTAGACTTGATGGATTACACTCGATTTTTTTATCATTATTGTCGTGACTTGTAGAGGATACCGAAGTAAAGATGGTGTGAGAATGCTTTGCAATAGAAGGAGACCTTATGTAACTAAATAAAACCCTCTTAATGTGGATTCCAAAGAAAACTAGCGCATGAAAAAAAATTTTAGGCTAATTAGCTCTTGTACATCTATGTATAAGGTTATAATGAAGATCCTTGATGGCCTAATCAACCCAGTCCAAATAAGTTTTATCCTTGTTAAAGGAGTAGCATACAATGTAGTTTTACTACAAAAAATACTCAATATGTAAGCCAAGGAAAGTGAAAAAAAAAAGTATGGATGGTATGGAAAATAGATTTTGAAAAAACATACATTTATATAGAATGAGACTTTATTAGAATGACAATGAAGCTCATCATTGTCTAAAAATTTAGATCAAACTAATCAATTCTTGCCTATTGACACCATCCTCTTCTATTGTGATCAATATGGAAATGATCAAGCACTTTGAAATCTTTAGTAGGATTCAGAAAAGGAGATCCAATATCACCATATCTATTCAGTATAGCTATAGAAGTATTAAGTCATTTTATCCAAATTATAGTAGATATAAATTGGTGGAAGTTGATAACATTGAGGAGAACGAAGATGTCTTTATCATACCTATTCTTTGCTTATGGCCTCATCCTTTTTGGACAAACAACTACTAAAAGTGCTTAATGCATGTTGAAGATTTTAAACCACTTTGGAAAGATGTTGAGATAGATAATTAGCATTGATAAATGCAAAATTCTCTTCTCAAAGAATACTTTTGAGTACACGTGACAATAGATAAGTCAAACGACAATAATGAAGATGGTAAAAAAAATGACAATAATGAAGGAAACATCTAACTTTGGCATGTATATGTGATTCCCTATCTATATAAGACGAGACATTAAAAGGAAAAAAAAAATATACAAGAAATGTAATATTAGAAAATCTCAAGAGAAAGCTGATAAGTTGAAAGGTAAACCTCATAAGTACAGTGGGAAGAAATGTCCTCATCAAAGCTACACTTGAATGTTTCTTAGGATATATATACAAGTAGCATGGCTTTCATGAGGGATCACTAATCAAGCAAAGAACTTATTAAAGATTCTTTTAGGGATCCATTGATAAGAGAAGACTTCATGAAATGAAATGGCAAGAAGTGCTCAAATCAATTTCAAAGCTAGTATGTAGAAATTGAAAACTAAAAAGGTACATTAAAAGTTGTAAGTGGACTTAAAATATAAAGATTATTATTTTATTTATCTGGGCTTAACTCATAGGCTGAGTGGTAGGACCCAGTGAGTCCAATTCAATTATTGGGATGGCTTGGGGAGATTTGGCTTGGTGGGCTTGGAACAGAGATCGTTAGATTAGTCCACTGCATCTAACCTTTCTTAGTCAAGCTCATGCACACAAAGCAGATGAATGTTAGCCCTAGCTTATGAGGAACTCTAACTCATCTACCAATCACTAAGATGATCTAACAGTTATCATCCATACTAAGTACCTATAAATACTCAGTCACTCCTCCTCATTTCCAACTTTTGGCTGAATGAAGACAAAAAACAATCTATAGAGGAGGCTTTATTAAGAAAGATCCAACAAGGCAACTCAATTGATTTTGACCCTACCTGCTCAAGAACTACAAGGTTGAAGTGTGAGATTTACTTAAGCTCCATTATCTATCACTTGTGTATTTAAGTCATTAAGACTGCCTGTTCCTCCCCTCTGTCATTCTCTTCAAGCCATCCCATCATCAAGTGTGATCACCTCAACAACACTTTGAAGTCACGTGCTAAGCGCAATGCTCACGTGACATGTGTGTAACTGTCCTAAGAAGAATCTTGCATCTGCATTTTAATGACTCCACTGGGGATCCTGAGAATCTCAACATGTCTACTATGGCACCTCTAAGAAGAAAGCAAACTAAAGTCGACAACAACGTGAGTCAAGATGCTGGCAACACTAACCTTGATATAATTGAGCAAGACATGCCGATGCTGAAAGATGTTAATGCTAATGTCAATGCCAACTCTGTTGCTAATACACAAGACATCATTGTTGAAAATGTACATATAATACATGCTATACAAGAAATCAATGCGGAAAGGACGTAAACAATACAAGAAAACACTTGGGCCCTAAGCCAGTTCTTGATTGCACTCACTCATCTCATACTAAGGATGGCTGCTAATGCTGTTGCACTCCAAAGTACAACCTTTGTAAACCCCAAAAATTTTCGCACTAGTACACGAAACTAGAATAGAAAATATGAATTAGCTAATAAACCTAGAACTAAATAAAAACACTAGAATAGATCTACGAGTTGAACTTAGCTCGTTTATGATTTAAAAGTCTAAATAAAAACTTCTTTGACCATAATTGATACCAAAGACAAGATTTTGTATCTTGAGCTAATAACTCAAGATATATTTAAAGGTAACCCAAAATTTCAAACCCTAAAACTTGTCATACAAATAGAAATAGATAGAAATATAAAAATAGAGAAATAGATGGTTATTGTAAAACTCAATAAAGACTCTAGAATAGAACTACGAGTAGTAATGAGCCTATATATAGTTTTAAACCCTAAAACAAATATTCCTAGATAGTACTGAATACTATAAATAAGATTTCATAGTGGATATCGAAAACTCAAGATATAAGAGTAACTTGGCTAAGATATTAAGTGAAATAAAGAATAAACAACCAATTATGCTTATAATTAGAAAACGATAACCTAAAGATAAACCGTTAGGGTTATAAATACATAATAAAAACATAAACAGATATATAACTAATAATCTAAATTCTAAATAAATATTTAGATCATACCATTGTTTTAGTTAGGGTATTTTTAACCTATTAGGCTTAGAAAACCCTAATTGGATGAGATAAAACCTAAAAAAAATTAATTGCGTAAACTTTAAACCTAAAGATAAACTCAATAACAATCTAGAATATTTGTATAATACTGTATAAATTTTTGGAGATAAATCTCTTGAATAATGTCATGTTTATACCCATTTAACTTAATAAATTACCCTAAAATCTAGATAATTATTAACTAACTAATATTATAATAATAAACTTACACAATTCGGTGCAAGTGGAGAACAAATCACCACTACGATGTCCTCAAAAGTTGCAAGCCGATTTTTCCCTTCAATTTGCACAAAGCATCTCTTAAAAAGTCAACAATTTCAATACTTAAACCAATCAAAAAACCCAACTTAGTAGCTCATTAATTGCAGCACACAAACACACAACAAACTCACACAAATTCAGGAGAAATCTAGACAAATTCGTGCCATGGATGTTGCAAATCCGTCCTCTAAAACATCCATATATAACTTCTTAATGAGCTTGAAAACAAAACATTAATACACATAAAACATACACTCAGTAGTGGAACAAGAACAAACAAAACCCAGACCTTCCATCGTGGTAGATTCAAGGAATAAAAGCAACAAACTTAGACACAAACTCAACCTCCATTAAAACAATTATAAGCTTGGAACAAGGAAGAACAAGGTAAGTTAATGCGTTTTAAGTCAGTTCTTTGATAAAACAAATGTCCTAAACAAGTTCTGACAATCTTAGGATCAAAACCAACCCAAGAACGAAGCCTAAAACATCCATATTAAGGTTCCACAAGGTAAATTCGAAAAACCCTAGTTATACTATTTAATTTCGAAAATCAAGGATTATGTGCATGTTATTGTGTTATGAGTTGATATATGTGAATATATAACATGCAAAAACACTTAGGAAGACTTTAGAAATGATTTTAATGCGTAAAATGGAAGAAAATCGTATCAACCCGATGAAGAAGATGAACAGTGCACGTTTTCTAGATGAGCACGGGTAGAACACGGGCATGGACCTCCCCGTGTACCTCAAGGCTTCAATTCTGTGTTTAAAACCCAGAAGAGCACGATCTGGTGCACAGCCATGTACTCACGGATTCTTTAAAAATATATATTTTTTAAAATTAAATTTGTTTAACCTAGATATATTTATTAATATTATGATTATTATTTTTATTATTAATATTATGATTATATTATTGTTAAAGTTGTTAATGTTATCATCATTAATATTATTATATTATTATTATATCATAATGAAATTATTATTATTATTATTATTATTATTATTATTATTATTATTATTATTATTATTAATTAGATGACTATTAATGTTATTATTATTATTATTATCCTTATTATTAATATTATTATTATCATTACTAATGTTAGTATTAGTAATATTGTTAATGATACTATTATTATGATAATTGTTATTATTAATATCAACTATTATTGTTATTATTATTATCCTAATAATTATTATTACATTATAATCCATAATATTATTACGAGTATTACTCTTAATGATTATTATTATTATTATTTTGTTGTTGTTGTTGTTGTTGTTGTGTTGTTGTTGTTGTTGTGGTGGTGGTGGTGGTGGTGGTGGTGGTGGTGGTGATATGTCATATTATTATTGTTGTCATTAAAATTTCTATTATTTTAATAAAGTTATTATGA
The DNA here is from genome assembly GCA_024138025.1 of Combretum micranthum. Lineage (NCBI taxonomy): Eukaryota > Viridiplantae > Streptophyta > Magnoliopsida > Myrtales > Combretaceae > Combretum > Combretum micranthum. Next base: position 199,510 of record JAMXBD010001783.1, read on the forward strand.
AAAATAATATTATTATTACTAGCAAATTATCTTATAATTATCATTATTATTATTACTAATATTATTATCATTATTGTTAATATTAGTATACTTTATAAATGAAAATAAAGTATAATGATTGTAAAATACTTATTTTAAACATAAGAATGGAAATTTAAATAAGCTAAAGTTTTTAATAATGTAATACCTATACATAACAAGAAAATTATATGAAATAGATCAAGAGAAACACAGTGACACTAAATAATAGTAAATAAATATGAGTTACTATAATAGGTCAGATAAGGAATGATATAAAGATAGCAATAATAATAACTATAAAAATAGAAGCTTACTAAATATCAATTTTTCGAATACCCGATAAATGTATATAAATATCAAACTAGATCAAGACAAGCAAAATAAAAATAAAAATTAAATAATAATTAATTATCATAGGATCATTAAAGGACTAATATAGTAATAGAAAGAAAACTCAATATCAATATAGGACACTTAGACACTTATAGGAATTTAATTATATAGTTTATACGATATTGATGAATATATTATTCATCTCAATAGGTGATCTTGATACTTGTGAGGATTTTCCCGTTGATTACTACGACTAGCCAGTATGAGCATATGAATAACTCGTCTTATTACATTGTGTGTACTTATAGCCTAGCTGACCTTTAATAAAAGATAATAACCTGAACTTGCTGTATGGGTTTAGGGGAATTGTTTGATGTATGAAATATTGATTGTCAAGTCACTCTAATGATAATAATAACAGAATTCTGTGTGACTATATTACTTGTATAACATGTTGCTTGTCTATGTAATGATTAATCGCTTTAAACCTAATTAAAAACTACTGGTACTATAAAGAAAATGAACATGCATTGCATAATTTGCATAAGTAGCATTTGAGTAAGTGGTAGCCTACTACATGTTAGTATTTCGGATCTTTGGTAATGCTTGGTTTATCTAGGCAAGGAAGCTATTAGTTAATCGTAAAATTACCTTTGTTCTGTTGATACCATAAGAACTAAATGGTAAATGAAGGACGTGGCTTATGATATTGCTTGAAATGACTAACACTTGGTGGAGTTTCTAAAGTTAAAATAGGAAATGAGTGTTAAAGACATGATAAATTCAAAGTGATAATTAAAGTGAGTATTGTTGTTTTCCTGTATGCTTAGTCTCTCCTAGGTAGGTAAGCCATAGTATTGTGTTTCTTCAACCCCGATGAGAGGGCATAAATCTTCATTCTGCTTTAGATTCCGGGTTATCCATGATTGTATTTGTGCATATGCTTGATTGATGCATTTCATATGATTGGTAATAAACTTGTTTGATATTTGATCATTTCTTATTATTCACTAAGCTCGTGGTTTCGCTTATACTCCAATAGTCCTTTCAGGTTAACACTTAGGCTATGGCTAGTCACTTCCAGAAGTTTAGCTCCGTTAAGAACTTCAAGACTGAAAGTTCATGGAAAATTATGGGATAAGTTCTTTGTTTTTATTTTAGCCTAAGCTAGCTAGTATTTAAATTATTAGTTATGTGTTTAGAGATTTTTAGAAAGGTATTATGGTTTGTGATGCTATATTCAAGCATTAAGATGATCGTTATCTACTAATTTATGACTTATATGTATATGGCATTTCTTATCAAAGCAACTAAAAGATCCTGTTATTTGAACACATGTCATTCTCTGAAGGTAAATTAGTGATAGTAATCAAGTGTAGCTTGTTTACTACTACTAGGGTACCATCGGGGCATGACAGCCTTGCCAGGCCCTACCTCAGCTGTGCAGCAAGGCGCCATCTCTTTATCTCAGCACACTACTGCTCCTACCATTCAGTTGAATACACTTCAATGGGTGAATGTTCAAACCCCATTACGACAAGTTGCAGCTTAGCAGTACCTACCGTCCAAAGTAGACAATGTAAGATCCCAACTTGACAGGTGATCATCTTCACGTGTATACTTTCATACCAACTTGAGTGAGACCGCTCTCTTACCTAATCTTAATTCTCCTAAAGCGCTAACTCCTCTAATTGCACCGATCGCACCAGCTACATCAGCTATACCAACTAAACCAATCGCACCACCTACACTAACCATAATAGTTACACTAGTTACACCATTAGTGTCTATGCCAAGGAAATCCTTTATAACAAAGGAAGACTTAGAAATTTATTTGAAGGAGATTCGGCCTAAGTCCTTTGTAGGAGTACTAGACTTAAAGCTTTCATACTACCATCGCATCGTCGTAAAACCTTACTCAAGGATTATGTTAGTTCTAAATTCATGCTATTTGATGGCAAGAAAGGTAGTGCTAAAGAACACTTGTTGAAATTCATTGAGACATTAGAAGTCTACGATTTTGGTGATGATTTAAAGCTGAAAGAAGTTTTTAAGTCCTTGATTGAGAAGACAAACAACTGTTATGTTAATCTACCCCCGAGTTAGTTGACTCATAAGGGTCTATGTGCAAGCTTTTCCTGAAGAAGTTCTTCTCTACTTAAGGGAGAGTCACCATCACTGACATGGGAAGAACAAGGCAAAATCCAAAGGATGACCTTAAGGACTACATCAAGCATTTTAGAGGATGCTCTTTGGATATTCAAATGTTTGTGACAAGAAGGAATTGGTGAAGACCTGCATCCAAGAGAAGTTTACTGAATATGTTTTTCACCTTGAGAATCTTAATCTATGCATCTTTGCTACTCTTATTGAGAATGCGTGGAGGACCAATAACTCTGTATCAAGACAATGTGGAGAAGGTAGAAAGTTCGAAAAGAGACCATCAATTGTTAGCTCAATTCAAGGAGAAAATTCTAAAGAAAGTAAGAAGCCAAGGAACGATAAGCCGATGAGTACTGCACCAGCACTCTCGTTTCCTTATCTCATGGGAAAGTTTCATGCTGTACTTAACTAATGGTTGAGAGATAGAAATATCAAGCTCCCAAAGGTTGAACGCCTTCCCAATGCAACTGGAAAGAATAATCTTAAGTTCTGTATATATCACAGGATCATTGGTTGTCACGCCCTAAGGGTACCCTAGTAGTAGTAGACAAGATACACTTGAATACTATTACTAGTTTACCTTCTGAGAATGACATATTTTCAATAAACATGATATTTTAGTTGCTTTGATAAGAAGAACAAGTATATATAAGACATAAATTAGTAAATAACTGTCATCCTATGCTTGTGAATAATAAAAATATTACAAACCATAACATTTCTATAAAATCCTTCAAGTACATAACTAAAGTTTCTAATGCAAGATACTTGCAACTAAAGATAGAAATATAATCTTATCCTATACTATTCCTTAAGTTTCCAGTTTCTAGCTTCTAAATTCTTACCGGGACCATGCTCATGGTAGTAATGAGTCAAGGTCACAATGTGAACCTGAAAGGACTGTTAGAGTATGAGCTTAAACCGCGAGCTTAGTGAATAACCAAAACTTATTACATAATACACAAGTTATTTAACAATCATATGAAATGCATCAATCAAACATATGTAAATACAAGCCTGGATAACCCGGAATCCAAACAGGATGAAGATTTATGCCCTCTCATTGGGGTTGAAGGATCACAATCTATAGCCTATCTACCCAGGAGAGACTTAAGCTTTCAGGAAACAACAATGCTCAATTTAATTATCTCTTTGAATTTATTGTGTCTTAACACTCGTTTCCTATTTTAGCTTTAGAAACTCCTCTAATATGTTTGTCATTTCCAAGCAATATCATAAGTGGCGTCCTTTATTTACCATTTAGTTCATATGGTATCAACGGAACAAAGGTAATATTGCGATTAACTAATAGCTTTCTTGCCTAGATAAACCAAGCATTGCCAGAGATCCAAAATACTAACACGTAGTAGGCTACCACTTACTTAAATGCCATTTTATGCAAAATATGCAATGCATGTACAATTTCCATTATGGTACCAGTAGTTTTTAATTAAATTGAAGGTGATCAACCAATACACAGACGTTCATTCATGTTACACAAACAATATAGTCATACATAATTCTGTTGTCATTATTATTAGAGTGACTTAGCAATCCATACAATAAACATTTCCCATAAACCCATACAGTACACTCAAGTTATTATCTTTTATTTAAAGTTAGCTAACTTACAAGCACATACAATGTAAGAAGACTGAGTTACTCACCTGCTTGTATCGGTCAATCGTAGTAGTCGTCAAGAAAATCCTCACGAGTACTCAAGTCACCTATTGAGATGATTAATATATTCATTAATGACACATAAACTATATGATTAAACTTTTATGAGTGTCTAAGTGTCCTATCTTGCTGTTGTGTTTTCGTTCTATTACTATATTAGTTCTTTGGAGATCTAAAGATAATCGAGTATTAATCCATATTTATTTTTAAGTTGTTTGGTTTGATTTTGTTTGATACTTATACATATCAAGCGGGTATTTGGGAATTTAACAATTTAGTTAGTTCACTTTCATAGTTATTATTGTTTAGAACTATCGGTTTTCTTTTGATTTATTTGATATAATTTTCTCGTAAAGTAAAAATATCCCTATATTCATAAATTTAGACTATTTAAATTTCCATTGTTATCCATTTATTTATAAGTATCCATTTAAGTAATTACTTGGTAATTACTAAACTTATAACTTTTCTTGTAAAACTAATTAAATACATCCATAATGATAATAAATTTAATAACATAAAGATTTGTTAAATTTAAAAATTATTTTTGAAATATCAATAATATTTTCTTTTTGGCCGAATAATAATTACGGTAACAACAATAATAATAGTAATAATAATAACTACGAAAAATAATAATAATAATAATAATAATAATAATAATAATAATAATAATAATAATAATAATAATAAACAAGTTTAATGATATTAATAATAATAATGTTTTTCATAATAATAATACTTGTAATCTTTAAATTAATAATAATTCACAAATCCTTACTCATTAAAGTTAAAATTAGTAGTAATATTACTAAAATAGCTTTAACTTAGCTTTTGAGTTTTAATTATAAATATTAAATATAATAATAGCTTAAAAAAATAATTTCAGAAATATTATTAATTCAAATATCTTTAATGGTATTAGTAATATTAATAAATATAGTTGTAAAGCTTAATGGACTTAAGTTAAATTAATGATAGTGATTTATATCACTAACAATCCTTTCTTGATAAAGTTAATATTACTAATTCATAATACTTATGTCAATAATCTCATTATATATATTACTTAAATATTATATATTTATTAATACAGAAAAATTTTTAATTTTTAAACTCAATATTCAATAATTTTAATATTATATTACTAACAGATAATAATACTCTTAATAATACATAAAATAAATAAATAAAAATAATAATAAAAGTACTAAAAAATATTTATAATATTAATTATTATATTATTTAATTTAATTATTTCAGTTTTTTATTTTTTTTAAATAAGAAAGCCGAGAGGTACACGAGGTGGAACATGCCCGTATTCCTCCCGTGCTCATCAGGGAAGTACTGTTCATCGTCTTCGCCGATGAGCTCGGTTGATTTCGATCGAAATCCGATGTTTCAAGGTCCATGAATCGATTCTTATGAGTTTCTACAATGTTTTACTACATCAATATCACATCAAAACATCAAAACAACAACATGATTCATGGTTTTTGGATCAACATGATGTAACTAGGGTTTTCGAAAATTACCTTACTCGAGCTAATCCAATGAAATTCGACGCTTGTTTTTGTGTTGGTTATGATCCTATAATCATCAGAAGTCAGTTCCAATCCTTGGTTTTTAAAAAAAAAAACAACTCGAAATACAATAGCTTATCTTGTTCCTAGTTTGAGCGTTTTTCGTGTTATATTTTTCATTGATTCAAACTAGAGTGTTTAGAATGATTTGATGTCTGTTTTTAGGTCAATTTGCTTGTTTAATAGGTGTTTATTTGATCTGGAAATTTCGAGATTAAGTGGGAGTTGTTTACTTATCCATTATGAAGCTTAAACATATATATATATATATATAAGAGGAAAAGAAGAAGACGTTGGAGCATTTGCTTCGACAATTTGCATATGATTTCTCCACATTTGCACATTGTTTCTTCAAGTTGTTTTACTATCATTAATGTGGGGTTGAGTTGGCAAGATTTGAATTGTTAATGAGTTGATTTTGTTGACTATTTATGCATTATTTAGAGGATTTTTCATGCACATTTCGGTTCTCTTTGTTCAAGACAATCCAAAGCCTCCCATTTTGTTCAATCTTGGACCGATCCTACATATGTATATATATACTAATATTTATATAATATTTATCTATATTTTCGAGTAGTTTATTATGTTAATCGGGCACAAATTAGCTAATATTTGAGAGTTTTTGTCCAAAAAGTTTATAAGATTCTACAAAATGTTTGGTTTATCAAACAATACACATTTAAGTTTTAAATTTACACGATTAGTTGTTTTTAGAATTTTATCTCCCGCAATTAAGGTTTCCTAAGCTTATTAGGTCAATTTTTGTTTTAGGTTCCAATAGCTTAAGAAAACCCTAATTAAGACAATGGTGTGATTCAAATAGTTATTTGGAGTCTAGATCTTTAGTTATACATATGTTTATGTTTTTATTGTATATTTATAATCCTAACGGTTTATCTTTAGGTCATCGTTTCCTATCTATAAGCGTAGTTGGTTAACTACTTAATGTCGCATTTGATATATAAGCTAAATTATCTATATATCTCGGTTTTTGATATCTACTATGAAATCTTATTAGTAGTGTTTAATGCTATCTAAGAATCTTGAATTTAGGGTTTAAATCCATATATAGGCTCATTACTACTCATTGTTCTAGTCTCAAGTCATTGTTAAGTCCAATAGTAGTCATTTAATCTCTATATTTATATTTTTCTATTTAATCTATTTGCATGACAAGCTTCGGGGTTTGAAAATTTAGGCTTCCTTTAATTATATCTTGAATTATCAATTTAAGATACGAAATCTCGTTTTTGGTATCAATTACGGTCAAAGAAGTTCTTTATTCGGCTTTTAGATCCTAACCCAGCTAAATTCAAGTTATTGATCTATTCTTAGGTTTTTATTAGATTCTAGGTTTACTAACTAGTTCATACTTTCTATTTTAGAGTCGTGTACTACTGTGAAAAATTTTCGGGGTTTACATTATTCATCCTAAAAAAGAGTGTTGGACACATAATTAGATATTCAATGAGCAAGTCAACAATAGAGAACTTGTCATTAAAGGTAATGACTTACGTAATAATCCACTCCTTGCACACAATGCTCAATGGGGGACAACAAATGTTGTCAGTTATGATCTGAGAACTGAAGAGGAAGAAGTGCCACAGACCAAGGCATAAGAGGAGAAAGAAATGCCTGTTGATGATGGCCAAGGTACTGGCTTAACAGTGGTTATTGCCTTAATGAAAACTACCAACTTCAAAAACTTTTTTGACTTGCTGGGGTTTGATAAAGAGGCACGGCTTGCAGCAGCACCCGTACTCACCCATATCTCTAAAATGCAATAAGGGGAATGTAGTGTAGCATAACTTGTATGAAGAATGGCACATGGACATAAGAATGCAATACTATTTATGAAAGCAGAATCTAAGTTAGAAATTCCAACCATAGCCATCCTCTATACGTTGAAAGCACACTCAACAAACATTACATCAAGAGGATGTTTATAGATAATAGAGCCTCTATAAACATCATGTCACTATCTATGTTCAAAGCTGCAAACACATACATGATATAGGTGGTAAAGCACCCATTCCTATTAACAGTTTCACTGACTTGACCACACACACAATGGGATACATCAATGTTGATTTCAAAGTCGATCTAATCTAAAACTCCACATGATTCCATGTGATTGATGTGCCCGTATCCTACCACTTGCTTATTGGAAGAAAGTGGCTGCACAATCAAAACCATATACTTTCAACACCACATCAGTGCATGAAGAGTCATTAGAAAGGGAAAGATGTATTCATTCCCATTGCAAAGAACCCTTTTGAACACAATGAGTCATACCTTATTGAAGCTAGCTTCTTTGATGAGTATATTGAGGAAGGAGAGACAACTATCGCAAAATCGTCTAGCATGCCTCTACATACTTAGAAGGAGACTAAGGAGAAACAAGAGAAAAAGAGGAAATGTGGCTCCCGTTATGGTAAGAAGAAGTAGAAGCAAGTCAATGAAATTGAAAGCTTCGTTAGACCTAACGGGAAAAAAGCATACTATTTATGAAAGGCTACGAGATCTGAAGAAGCCTTCATGTTATCTTCAGATCCCATACTGATATAAGAAACCCGACCTGCCCCTCTATAGATGTAAGATCAAATGAAACTTCAAGCAAAGGAGGTAAAAGAGTTGGACCTAATAGGACTAGGGAGTCTTTGTAGCCCATCTTCATTAGCAAGAGCCTCTTGTCAGTGGTCAAGGTCCATTTAGTTGAATTATTAAAGAGTTATAGAGATTTGTTTGCTTGGACATATGATGAAATGCTGGGATTAAACCCCACACTAGTGGTGTACAAATTAAAAATCACACATGGGGCCAAGCCTGTGGAGCAAACACAATGTATCTTTTGTCCAAAAATTGAAGTCTAAATAAAAGAAGAAATTGAAAAGTTGCTTTGAGCTAGCTTCATCAAGCCAATCGATCATCCCACATTGCTAGCTAATATCGTGCTAGTAAGGAAGAAGAATGGATAAATACGTGTTTGTTTCGACTTTCATGATCTTAACAAGGTATGCTCAAAAGATGATTTCCTACTTCCTAACATAGATATGTTAGTAGATGCCATAGTAGGCCATGAACTATTCGTTTATGGATGGTTTTAGTGGGTACAACCAAATCAAGATGAATGCTGGATACGTTGAATGCATTGCTTTCAGAACACCAGTTGGAAACTTTTACTACGCCGCCATCCCTTCTAGGGCTAAGAATGTGGGCATCACTTATTAAAGGGCAATGACAGTGCTCTTTCATGACATGATGCATGACTTCATGGAAGATTATGTTGACGACATAGTCATCAAGTCCAAGCAGGCATTTGATCACTTAACCCATCTACAAAAAGTGTTTGAAAGATGTAGACTTGACAAGTTGCATATGAATCCATTAAAATGCATGCTTAGATTATCCTCTAGAAAATTCTTAGGATTTGTTGTTCATAGACAAGAGATTGACATTGATCCATCTAAGGTACAGGCCAAACAGTCTATGCCTTCGCCAACCAATCTAAAAGAATTGAAGACATTTTTGGGGATGGTCTCATATATTAGGCGATTCATACCCACATTGGTAGAAATTTCATACCCCTACAACACCTCATGAAGAATGAAACTTCATTTTAGTTGGGGGAGCCTCAAGAGGAGGTAATGTAGAAGATTAAAGGAATACTTACCTCCCTTTAGACAATTACTATGCCAGTAAAAGGCTTGCCAATAATCCTCTATCTAACATCCACAGATAGATACATTAGTGCCTTACTAGCTTAAGAGCTTGATGGTACAAAGTGTCTAGTGTACTACCTAAGTCGCTCATTTCAAGAAAGTGAGATCAACTACCTAACATGCGAGATGCAATGTCTTGCACTGGTCTTTACCACACAAAAGCTTCCTCATGAGTTTTTGGCTCACAAAATTAACCATGTCACTAATTTCGATCCTCTAAAATACCAGCTATTGTCGCCGGCATTATTAAGGAGGATTGAAAAATGGCCACTCTTCTATCGGAATTTGACATGACAATTATCCAGCCTAAGGCTATCAAGTCTCAAGCTTTGGCTAATCTTTCGGCACCATTCCCTTCGACGGATGGAATTCATGTTATAGATGTGATTTCACCTGAATTTCATGAGGAATCAATGATGATAGTAACGGATGGAGAGTGGCATGTGCAATTTGATGGCTCCTCTATTAACACTAGACAAGGGGCCGGAGTAGTGTTAACAACTCCAAAAGGCCAAAAGATACCTTTAGCATTCAAGCTAGATTTCTACTGTACCAATAACAAGGTTGAGTACGAAGCACTTCTCCTTGAACTCATTTCTTCTCAAAATGCTGGAGCATTGCACTTATGCATTTGTGGTGACTCCAATCTAATAATCAAGTAAGCTAATAGCGAGTTTGCCCTCAATGAGCTAACACCTACGCCTTATAGGGCTGCAGTGCAAGCTCTTGTTGGAAAATTCAACTCAGTAAGATATAAGCACACTAAGCAGTAGACTAACCGCTATGCAGATGAATTTGCAACATTAGCCTCCAAGTTCCCATTCAAGCTACAGAAGATAGTTTGAATGTTCAAGTAATAAAGAAATCTATTCCCTGTACAAATTTACACTTAATTGATGAAGAAGCAAAAGGAAGTGCAGGACGATTGGCACACAACCATCAGGGCATAGCTAGTGCAACTTAGTGCAATTTCTGTCCTAACTTTAAAAAATTTTACTTGCATCAATGACATCCTCTACTTCAAAGGTCCAGAAGGAATTCTAGCATGATGTATCTGTGCAAGTCTTGAACTAGAAAAATATGACAAAATCTGATGTGGAGAGGAAGGGCTACCCTTGTATCATCGCATTCGATGCACATGGTATTATTAGCTAACTATGTCTAAAGATGCTTCCCAGTAACATATGAGTTGTCCAAAATGTTTAGAGGTACCACATTAGGGTGAATGCAACTTTGTGGTAAGCACCGGTGATTGGTGGCAGCCATATTGATTATTTGAAGAACAATACCTTACCCATAAATAGCATAGATGCTCAGCTTGTGAAACATAAGGCAAAAAAGTATATCATGCACGATGATCAACTGTACAGAGTGTCGTTCATGGGAAAACCCTTTAGGTACATCGCCCTTCCTGAAAAAGACACTATATTAGCTTAAGCTTATTTTAAAGATAGTGGCGAGCACCAAAGAGGAAGAAAGTTGTACTATCATTTGCTGCTGGACCCAAGATACTACTAGTCTATAATGGAGAATGATGCCTTAATTTTGCAAAGAAGTGCTTTGCTTGTCAGAAACATGGTCATACAATTCATGCTCTTGCCGTCACACTACACTCCTTAATAACTCTATGGTCATTCCACACTTGGGCATTTGATTTTATTGGTATAATCCATCCACCTTCAAAAGATTCTATATAGATCTTAGTAGGCACAGAGTGCTTCACTAAGTAGGTAGAAGCAATCCCACTGAAGAAAGCTACTAGACCAACAGTAGCGAGTTTTATGAAAGAGCACATCATTTTTCGCTTCAAAATTCCAAAGCGCATCCTCACAGATAATGAAACACCTTTTGTTAACTCACATGTTCGATAGCTGTTGACCTCTTACAATATTGATCACGTGAAGTCTATGCTATACTATCCTAAGGGAAATGGATAAGCAGAAGCTACTAACAAGACTCTATTGAAAGTGCGTAGTCGTATGGTGCATGGTAACCACAAAGAGTGGCATGATAAGCTCCCATTGTCGTTGTAGGCCTATAGGATATCCAAGCAAAGTCCTACACAAGCAACACCTTTTTCCCTCATATATGGCTCCAAAGCAGTAACGCCAATCAAAATCCCAGTTCCTTCTACTCAACTAGCACCTAATGTTGATTTAGAACCAGATACTCTATGTGTTAGATCTTGAGGCTCTAGGAGAAAGGCGAGATACTGCTAAACACAATCTTTCCAATTACTAACAACGACTGAGAACTACATATGATCGATTGGTTAGGAAATAAGTGTTCCAATAAGACGATGTTGTACTCCGCATGGTAGAGCATGCACAACAAGGTATTCTGGTGCCTAAGTTCACACCAAAGTGGGAAGGCTCCTCCATTATTTATGAAGTGCATGATAGTGGTTATTATAAGCTTCTAAATCCAACTAACGATAAATTTACAGCACCAATAAATTTCTAATATATCAAAAAATTTCATATGTAATTGTGATTCATGCATTGTCATTATGTTATGAATAAAATTATGGCTTATGCTACAAAGCCTTTTCATCACATTTTCTCTTCCTCTCTTTTATTACTTCATTAATTTCCTTTGTTGCTACAAAGTTAGAGATTAATCTCTTTAGTGTACAAAAGTAATTAACATAGTAAATAAATAAATACTTCTGTTTGTTGTTTCTACTTAGCACGAGCACAAGCTTCTAGATGCACAATAGTTAAATTACCACATGCTGACTAGTAAAAGCACAGTCTCCTAAGTGCATGATGGCACCATCTTACATCTAAAAGATGTAAAGTATCAAAAAACATGTGATGAATGGTTAAGTATTGGGAATTATCCCTTTAACCAACTCAAATAAGATTACTGAGGTGTCAAGCCTACAAAACATATAAAATTATCGCTGCACAAAGTGTGATCGATTAATTATTCTAAGCATTAATAGCATTATCGCTAGCAAGTAAGAGCACTGCTCCGATGCATGACATAATAAACATAGTAATCACTATTACTTCATAAATAGTTATCGGTAAGCGAAGGCATTGCTTCCATAGTGCCAACACACATTATCAAGTGACTAAGTTTACCGTTCATTGATATGAACAAACGAGCGAGCGAAAACAATGCATAGTAAGAAAATACTCCATTCATTCCAAATCTAAATGTTTTGATACAAAGTAAAAAAAAAGGAGGAAAGATAAAAATAGCAAACATCAAATATTGATGCAAGAAATCAATCATCAACTTAAAGACCAATGTTTGACTTTATGTAGAAGTGTCCCCATCACCAAGAAGTCTTCTTATCTCAGACTCTGCTTCCTTAAGTTCAGCTCTTAACTTGTGATGTCTTCATACAACTACATGGCAACTCAACATGCCAGCAACATGCTCAAAACTCCTACCTTTGACAGTAAGTCCATGAGCCCGGTGATCCCCTTAATCAACAACTTAGGCTCCTCAGTTACAATGAATCCCATGGCCAATCAAGAAGCTAAACGGCTTGCCTTAATAAGGTTATTATGACATTAGCTATTTTTGTACCTACAACAAAGCACCTTGTCCAAAATTCTACCATTCTAGTGACTTTACAAGATAAGAAGGCATAACGAATCCATGGAAAGAAGTAATATCATTGGTGGTTACTCCTATTTTAGGAGTTGTTCTCTTATGTTGTAATGAAATACCAACAACTGAGGCAAGAGGGACTTTAGAAAAAGAGGTAGCCTGAGTAGGAGATATGGTAAGTGGAGGAACCTCATTAGACATAGAGGAATGCTGTGAAGCACTAATAGATGTAGCATTAGCTTCGCTGCCATAAGTTCCCATTCGAAGCAAAGCATCAGCATATGTCTCATTCTCAAATCCCTCGAGAGGTACTGAGTTGAAGTCCCCTTCATCCATCTCATGTTTCTCCATCTCACTGAACTTGCTAGCAATCCCTATATTATCAACTTCTTCATCCTCAGTGGCTAAGGAAGCTTCCTCCTTGCTATCAATAAAATTGTGTGTGCTTTTGTTATCGGATGGGTTTATATCTTCATCATCTTCGTTCATTGATATAACTAACACATGATGCCTGTTGGAATATAATTTCTCATGGTTGCCATACAATTAAGGAAAGGGATCCGTGATAGCGTTGTTGAGAGGAGCAGGAATACCAATGGTATTGTTAATTGGTCAGCAAGTTGAGTCAGTATCTTTTACCACCTACAGAAGAGAGAGTGTAAGTCCTGGAAAATTTCAGTAAATAATTCTAAAGATGGACTTTGAAAGTCAAACCTTGAAAGTCACTCCGAATTAAAACTGAACTTTGATAAGTCCTAAATTCTGAACAAATCCAGAAATTTCTGAATCGTGAGAAAAATAAGAAATCTCAGAAATAAAATAGCAACTCAATATACTCCATTCTAAAACCCTTACGTACGACAAATTTTATATTTAACTCCAACTTATAAATTCGGGTAAAATAGAGCCCTAAAACAAATTGTTAAGAAGTAAATAGTGATTAACCTTCGGGGGATAAAACTCAACCCAAAGAATTCTGAGAACGTTGAGAGATATTAAATAATTATGAAAATCGACCTTGAAATAAATCTCACCAATTAGATATGTCATATAAGTATAAAATATCAGTTTCCAAATTGGCAAAAGGAGTAGACCGAAAAGTCAACCGGGAAACCTAAGTCCCTAAAACTCCTAAGAAACTCCTTAGTCTAGATTCGGCAATTCCGTGTTCCTAAACCAAGGAGTCGGAATAAGAGGAAAAGGTATAATCGGTTCGTATTAAGCCTAGGATGCTATAAAGGATGAGATCAATGAGTTGCCGACCTACTCCAATCCGGTCAGGTGCCGACTTCGAAAAGCGCGCCCTAGGATTCGAAGTGTTAAAAACATGTTGTTAATGCCGTAGACTCATATTTCTATAAGGATCTCTAAATTATTAGTTTTACAGATTTCCAAATAGCTAGAATTATCTGATTTTTGCAAATTTACTTGTATTTCATTACTACCGGTAATTAGTGAGTCTTCCAGTACGATTTGATATTATTAGTTACCTAACGTATTATTATTATTATTATTATTATTCTTATAACGTATACCCTGGTTCTCCTAGTGGTCGGGTAAACTTCGGAAACCAGAGAGCGAAACCCTATATCGGCTTGGTTCAAGCTTAGTGAGAGGAGCTTAGAAACCCTAGATCCGGCTTTTCTTCGGTTTCATAACAAAAGAAGTTTTATAAAGTAAATGAATATGGATTATGGGTCTAAAGTATATTTTAGACCTTTGAAAGTTTTAAATTCGAGAATTTTTCAATTTCGGGCCTTCCCAGCTCAATTACGGAAAAGCGTGCCCCGGGACCACGAACTCAGAAAAGTGTTCCGAATATTCATTAGAACCGTAAATTTATAAGGATTCCAAAAATATCAATTTTATAATTTTTCGGGTTATAAAAATTATAGTTATAGCCTTTTCCCATGTTTTCGTTACAACCGGTAAAGTAGATGTCTTGTCTACTATTCACAAGTACAACCTACACTACATACTACCCATACCCTATTCTTACATCCTTACAACTACTCATTATATTTTCTTTTCCAAGAAAATTTGTTCCTAAATAATTATTACAAATATTACATTTTATTACTTAAATTACAAATTCTATCAAAATTCAAACTCCTCTCTCTCTCCCACTCATGTTGGCCTGCGCCCCTCTCCCCCATTTCCCCCTCATTCTTGTTTTATTTTACTCCTTTTATTCAATCAAAACCCTAGTCCACCTATTATATAAGCTTATGTTCTCTCTCTCCTCTCATTTTTACTCTTCCAAAATTTTCACAAAGGTTAAACTCTCTCCCTCTCCTCCCTACCATGCCGTGACACACACACACACTTGCACACTCCCACAAGTTTGTTTCATCTTCTTTTCTTCTTCAAATCATCCATTAGATGTTGATTCCAAGCTTTGTTAGTCTTAAATCTTATAATGGCAAGACCATTCTTATGTGTTTTCCACTTTTAATCCCAATGAGCATATGCTAGGGGCATGAAAACACTTATGCAAGAATATCAAGCCATCACAAGAAGTGGATCTAGAGTTTAAAGGAGTTTTTGATGAGATAATGTGATGTTCATGCATGTAAAGTAGGAATCTTGTGTAGATATATGTTCATGCCATGAAACTCATGATTCATGCATTATATTTGATAGATCTAGTGTTTAAACATTCATATCTTCATCTACATTTATGTTCATGTGGATATCTTGAGCTTTCATGCACTAAAGATCATAAAGGCTTAGTCTTGCATGTATATAGATGTGTTAGATGGTAGATCTTCATGTATAGGAAGTAAGAAACTTGAAAAAGAAAAGATTTTTACTAGGAATGTTTCATGGAAATTCGGATGATTTTTGAAACCCATTTTAAAAACCCTTGAAACCACTTTAAAACTCACATTTTGCACAAGAAATGAAAGGTATATGTAATAGATGCCCTTAAGGAATGATTTTTATGAGTTTAGATGAGTTTAGGCATAAGAAAAATGTAAAACAAGTAGTAGAATTAGAATGAAAAATATTGATATATGGGTTGATAGTTAAATTCGTAATTTAGAGTCATGCCTACATGAACACCTAGTATTTGAGTTTAAATTGGATGTTTTATGAGTCAAATGGAGTCCTTAGATAATAGATATAATGAAGCTTCAATTTTTGATGCATTAAACAAATTTTCTCATAAAGAAAATGCAAGAAAATGGAATTTACAAAATTCGGATTTTTATAAGTAGCTTGTTCAAAGACATGGTTGCCCGATGAAAAATGTGGACATTTATGCATAAATGAAGGTCATGATTAGTATACATATTGGGAACTTATTTTTAGTTGGATGACAAGCAAATTTCAAGAAGAAAATTATGAAAACCCTAGGGAATGTAAGGTTGGAAATAATAGCTTTCTATAAGTAGTCATTAAGGAAATTCTTAATAATTAAGAGATCATAAGAGTCCATCATCAAAGATCATCAAGACCATGCATATATTGAGTTCATTACATGATATTCATATTAGGAATTCATTCATGTACCATCTATACATGAATCATCAACTAGGAACATTTTTATCAAATGCAAATTTTTAGGAATTGGAGAAATTACGGAACAGAACTGATCCTACTGTTCCGTGACCCTAATGTTTTCAAAACTTGAAAATAATATTAGAATTGGATAGATCTTTCGAAGTAGGTAGAGATCGATATAAAATTTGCGAAATTCCGAGTTAAAATGACCAAGTTATGGCCGTTTTAAGTCGGAGCTTCCGCAAATAGCGAGAATTCCGAATTCATCTAGTTTAGATGCATAGTTTGGATTAGTTAAATGATGAGAATCTCATTAGGATTATTTTTATTTGGTAGGTGATCCCAAGTACGACGATACCCTATCACCTGACTACCGTTATTAAGAGACTGGCGTACCATGGCCGAGTGAGTACTACTTCCGTTCTCAATTATTGCTTGTGATTATACTGATAGTGGCACTAGTTGTTTAGACAAAGATAAAAAGATTATTATGCATGATGGGGTATATGGGAATTATATATTTGTTTGCTGTTGATGTGTGAATGGAACTTAAGGAATATCGAAACCGGGTGTTAAGCTATTTCTTGTTTAGCTAGAATTTATATTGATTATCTGCGAATAATTGTTGGTCACCTAAAAGAATTGAATTAATCTATATTCGACTTCAATTATAATTGGATTCATTCATATCACGAAGGGATGGAGCATTAGCATTGGTTGGTTTTTCGTGATCCATAAAACGAATATGTTGGTTAATCGTGATCCATAAAACGAATTATTATTTTCAGTTGACCGTGAGCTTAAACGGCGTCGTACCGCAGGATTCGTTAATCTGCTAACCCAGGATGGAGGGCGCAAGTCCATCCATATATGATCTCCGGTTGGTCATATATTTGTTAAACTCATTCGTTTGATGCATTTCACTTGGTTGATTAATTACTTGCTTGAATGTTTTGTATTAATTGTGATCCATAAGTTTTCACTCACTAAGCTAGCGTGGCTTATACCCCAATAGTTTCCTGTTGCAGTATGAATACCTTTGGCTATCTCTGAGGACCCGGGGACATCAGGTACAGCTCTTAGGGGTTGAGGAGCTTTTGTTAAGGCCGGGACTTAAAAGTAGAAATGGACTCTAATCTTGTTTCCCGAAACCAGTGTCTGAAGGGCAATACAAGGAATTTTGTGAGCTTGAGAATTCTTAGCATTGTTATCGGGGGTATGCCCCTAGTTCATGTAATAGAATAATTCTCTGTAAGACGGACATGATTTACATTCTTGCTGCTATGTATGTCTCCTTAAGCTACTACGAAGCAAGTATGGCCTATAAATGTTGAGAGTGAGCCTTACACCCAATGTTCAAACTTATAAAAACTAAGGTTGTCTTACTTTAGTTTAAATATTGAGTGTGGCGGACTGTCACGTGTAGGGCACACTTTGGGGCGTGGCAGAGAGAGAGACATGTATATAAAATAATAAAGAAACAAAAATTAATAAAAATAGGTTGATGTTTGCTAAAAAAGAGTTGTGTTAGTATAATACATCGAGAATGCAAACACAATTAGCCAAACTAGCATTTGGCATAGATGTTGACTGATGGATCATTTTTAGTTTGGCCTAGGAATCATGATGTACCTTTATGTTAGCTTGAGGATCTCGAGTTGCTTTTATTTTATCTTGGAAGGCATGACTTGTTTGAGAATCATTAAGGAAATTTGTAGATTTGATGGGAGATGAAGGTGAAACTCATTTTTGTAGATGTTAAGCACATTTGGAGTATCAAGCACAACAGCATACGCATATTCTCTAAAGCTTTCTAGGCAACCCATCCAATAAGTTTACCAATCAGTTATAAGTACTCCTATGCGACTGACAGAAGGAAAGAATAACTGTCATACGTGAGGATGAATCAAATTTTTATGTTCTAGAGAAAGTGATTTAAACAATGATTAAATTCATCTGATGGAGGAATCAATCGAGGTACTCCCTAATCAAAACCAAGCTAGTGAACAACTCTATGGGATGAATGTACCATCACTCTTTGCTCTAGAAAAGCACCGATGGAATTCTTGCTATCTTGTAGTGATAGTAAAAACTCTGGGTACACCACATCATAAATCCTGCATCACAGTTATCCAAACTTTCACAGTTGTCTACTAGTGTCACAAAGACATCCGATTTGGAGGAGTAAAACTTATAACAATCTTCACAACTACCTATTTTCTTCACATAAGGTTGAAATGTGAACTCATTAGCGTCATCAATGACATTTGATAAGAGTTTTGCAAGTCGTCTTTTCAACATTGCCACCATCCTGGGATTTTTAGTTGTGAATTATGTTGAGCATTGAGGGAGGATGTGTATGCTCGAAACTACTCATAGATGAAGAGCTATCAAAACACCAAATCTGCATGTGAATACAATGTAACGCCCTTTTGTGCATATTGATGCATGCTGATATAAGTCCAAGCACCAATAGAAGGAACCTAGGTAAAAAGGCACTAAAGCAAAGCACTGGCCCTTTGCTATACGAATAACCAACAAGAATAGTTGTGGGTTCACTCCTTCTACTGTCCTACTAGAAAAAACATATGCTAATAGCCATAGCACCACAAATGTCAAAAGCTCATAACTGAAAAAAAAAAAAAAAAAAAAAGATTATTAGGAAAGAAAAGGAGGAGAGTAATAAAGGTAAGTGTTTATGAAAGGAATGTTAATGCTTACACACACTCGAGACATGGCTTTAAAACTATGGCTCCACACTTATCTCTATTGTGAAAAAAATGCTCAATCTAGGAAGTGAAGATAGACTTCTTTGCTCTAACTTTACTTGCTTTTAGGGTTGCTACAAGCGCAACTTGAATATCTTGCTCATCTTAAATAGTAAAAAGAGTGGTAACGTTAGTCCACCTAAATTCATAAAGCCTTAACAACATGTACACATCCTTGAGTGTGGGTGTGAACTCTCCCTATGATGCAATAAAGGTGTGAGTCTAGGTACTCCACCATGAGAAAACATCTGGCCATAGCTTCGTATCATCAGTTGGAGGAAAACTAAACTATGTAGTAATATCAATAGCACGACATACTTTAGTCGATCTCAATGCATCCTCATGCACGCGATCCTCGTAGATATGTATCGCCTATTTTGCCTATCTTGGGATCTCTTGTCTCGGAAATGTGCATTGAGTATGAGAAAGTGGTAAGTCCTTTCTTTCATTTCGGAACCACAGCACTGAGTTCGCTGCTATGACTTCTCTCGTAGTTAGGTCTAGCTCAAGCTCGATGAAGTGATAGGAGTTGTCAAAATTTTTCGGTGCACAGGTATCTCTCTTTCTAATCCTCTTCTAAAATAAATCTTCAGAAATTGTTGATCGATCTAGTTGTCGTAAATAGATGGAATCGGAGAAGGTTTACCATTTTGCAGCAATAAATCCTTTTGCCTGATCGTGTCTTTGATCTATGATGCCATCGCTGGGGATTTTATAGCACTGAGTTAGCTATAAGTTTGGTAGAAAACCGTTAAACCATGTCAAATAGACAACTCAGGGTCCAATCTTAGACAAATGGATGATAGATGGCTACTGAATGAAGCCACTTGATGGATGACGGATGGTTGCCGAGAAAAGCCACCTGATGGACGAGGGATGGTTGCTAAGAAAAAGCCGCTTGATGGATGATAGATGGCTGCTGAGAAAAGCCACTTGATGATCAATTCACCTGATTCTTAATAATGACTCGGTGTCTATTGACAAGTAAATCCTGAAAGAAAGAAAATAAAGTGCATAAGGAAAATTGTTTGGAAGCCTTAATGGCAGACCAAGAGATGATAAGAAGCTGACATGTGACAAAGCTCGTACTGAATAGATAGGAATTACAAATGTTGGAGCAAGCAATTCTTTTATAGTTCGCTAACGTGAAAGATACATAAATGTATACATATCAAAAAATAATTTCAATCATACCAAGAATTATGAAAGTTCTTGAATGGCGGATGGGAGACCTAAGGAGCTAAGATATACTGTCTATATTCTAGTATATCAACTCTATTACGATTATTTACTGAGGATATGAGGCAGCATTGGTACCACATTCATCAACTATACAAACAAGAAAGCAAGATTGCGTTTCAAACCTTTTTGGGGTTGTAGTCGTCCTATCAAAGTTCGCCGCCATTGCTGATCAATCATGGGTACTGATACCTAACATATTGACGATGGAGAAAGATTAAATATAAAAAAAAAGAGCAAGAAGAAAGAGCAAAGGAGATAAGAATCAGAGTTGAAGTCAAGTTATTACCTATCATTTGGAGTGGAGCTCAAGTCGTAAAAGATATGAAGGACACATATTTGAGTTGTGGTATATGGCTTATCGTTCACTGTTTGATGTGGGGATCTGTTTGTCGACTTGAGAATATAACAAAGAGAAGAATAAAGGAATAGATGGAAGTAGCCACCGATGTTTAAGGAATTGAAGTTATTGTGCTCAATAACTTGAAGAATTTGTTTCGTCAGGCTCGATCAATCACAATTTCTTTTGCACCTGTGTGGTTGCTTAAAAGGATTAAAAAAAAAAAAAAAAGTGATGGGAAATATGCCTAGTTTTGGGAGGAGATCTTTCCATTCAAAGCTCATTATGAGTCTTTCGAAAACTAGGAGTACGCCAGCTGATGAATTTCAATACACGTCGTCATCCTGGAATAGATTTTTTATAGCACAGTTAAATTTTGGAACTTTATATATATATATAAGGAACGCAAATTAGGACCTTGCAAGGACCCTAGTTAAAAAAAAAAAAAAAGAATTAAATGGAAACTTGCGGAAGGGATGCAGTGTCAGAAGAAATCATAGTTTCCTACTCTTGGTCCTATATTTTTAGAATAAATAATAGTATAATTATATTATATCAATTTACGATGAAAGTCAAAGATATGGCCAAGATTCTTACTAGTATTTGGTGTAAGAGCAGGGGAAATAATTTATGATATCATGGGGTTTCAAAATTTAGTGTTCTAACTTTGGCTATACCAATATATTCATCCCAAGTCAATATTATTAAATTTGACGACAGAAATATGTGGAGCGATGGATGGACAACTATCATTATGAGACTCTGTGATAAAAGTTCAAATGGACTTAAATATTATGGTCGATCATATAAGCCTATTTCAAAAAAAATGAAAAATAAAAAAGAGTATAACTCTTAGCATGCGTGGAATTATGGAATCCATAATGAGCAAAAATATATACATATTGATTTGAGTCTACCTCGGTTTAGACCTAAATGATTATGCGCTTGCCAAAGTGATGCAATCAAAATGATTATTTTCCATGGAGTATCAGGTCGAGACATACATTTATTATTAAGACAAATTATTTCGCAACTTCCATGCCTACTCTTGCTATCCCACTATCATGATGAGATTCAATGAGTATGTGAAGAATCATATGTTTATAGTATGAAATATCAATGGTCCCATGGCCTAATATAAACATCAGATGGTTTCATGGGGTAAGATCACTCGAAGAAGCATAATGACGATGCTTGTAATAGAAGTAGTGATGTAAGTTCGCGCACTATGGTACAACTATATGCAATAAAGCCAGTTACCGCATCGATGCTTGACTTTTACTTGATGGGTCAACTTTGGCAAATCAAAGCTTCAACTCTTTAAAAGCACTTGTAGTGTCATGTGCCAAGTATTGATCATGTTATGAATAAACGCAAGTAATGTCCAAAACACTTGAACTTCATTCAAGGAATTTTGGTCAAGGGCAAAATGTATGTGGGCTTAAAATATAAAGATTATTATTTTATTTACCTAGGCTTGACTAGTGGGCTAAGTGACAAGGCCTAACGACTCCAGTTCAATTATTAGGATGGCTCGGGGAGATTCAGCTTGTTGGGCTTGGAACGGGGATCGTTGACCGGTTTGCTGCATCTAACCTTTCTCAGTCAAGCTCATACATACGAAGGAGATGAATATTGGCCTTAGCCTATGAGGAACTCAATCTCATCCGCTAATTACTAAGAGGATCTGATGGTCATCATCCATATTAAGTGCCCAAAAATACTTTATCACTCCTCCTCATTTCTAACTTTTGGCAGAGAGAAGACAAACAATAATCTATAGAGGAGGCTCTGTTAAGAAAGATCAAACAAGACAACTCAAGTGACTTCTCCCTCACCTGCTCAAGTACTGCAAGGTTAACGCGTGAGGTTTACTTAAGCTTCCTTACCTTCCACTTGTGTATTTGAGGCACTAAGACTACTTCTTCCTCCTCCCCTGTTACTCTCTCTAAACCATCTCATTATCAAGTGTGATCTTTTTAGTACTTCAAAGTCACGTGGCAGATGCGAGACCCACATGACACGTGCGTGACTATCCCAAGAAGAACCTTGCATCTATAAAAGTCAATATTTGTGTGTGTGAGAGAGAGGGAGGGAAGGGGAAGAGAGAGGGAGAGAGAGGCGGAGGGAGGGAGAGAATGCTCTAAGGAAAATCAATTAAAGGTTTGGAAATTTTGAAAAAGATATTGCAACTGGACTCATTGTTAGAAAACACATGGTATTTGCAAGCTGAGAATTGGACATTTAATCCTATAATGGAGGACACGCTGGATAGTAGAAACGGCACGTGACAAGTAAATTTTTTAACCGTGGACTGAGGCATTGAGCAAATCAAATACAACTTTAGTAGAGTCATGGAATCCTAGTGGAATGAAGATAAAATTGAATATCCATTAGATA
Source organism: Combretum micranthum (assembly GCA_024138025.1). Lineage (NCBI taxonomy): Eukaryota > Viridiplantae > Streptophyta > Magnoliopsida > Myrtales > Combretaceae > Combretum > Combretum micranthum. The sequence goes on from JAMXBD010001783.1 coordinate 222,836, forward strand.
AAACATCAAACGGCGGTTGAGACATATATTACTATCTAAAAGGAATGAAGATGATGCATGGACATAGAAAGAAAGCATTGAAAATGAATTATCACTTAATTTTTCTTATTTTTATATTCTCAAGGAAGTATGCAACCTAAGAGATGTTAGAATTACTGGATTTGAAAAACTTTGACACATTTAAGAATTCAATTCTTCTTTCGGAGGTGTGTCAACTATCAAATAATGCTTACCGACAAGTTTTAACCATTGTAGAAAAGGAATGAATGTAGATCCAATGTGCATATTCAGTGCAAGGGGAGACATCCTAATACCAATTCATGCAATGTGTTTGGACTAGACAACAATGGAGGAGGATTAATGCAACTACCCAGTTTGAAATTTTTTTTATTAGTAGTTTGAAGGAACTGATGAAGAAAAGTATAATATTGCCAAAAACACTTAAAAGAAGATAACACCCCATGGAAAAGCATTTTCTTCTTTTACAAGTGGAACATGTAGAAGGAAAGAAATAAAAGCATGTTTAAAGAATCAAATGACAATCTAAATTGTACCTCTACAACAAAAGCTGTAGCATATGAATTTCTAAGTAACTAGAAGAGCGATAAATCTCATCTAGATGCTAGGGCTGCAACGATCCTATTAATCATCGGTAAGAGATTAGATTAAAATTAATGTGGATGGCTTTCCCAGGACGATAAATTTTTAGTGAGGTGGGATCATGTGTAAAAATTCTCAAAGCAAATGAATTGGTAGATTCGCCAAAAAAATACAAGCATTTACACCATTGGTAGCTAAAATATGGAGCATTTGCTAGAGATTACATATTGTTGCTTATTATAATACACAATGTTATTATTGAATCAAATTCCCAGGAAGTCACTGGTTGGTTAACTCGAGATTTTGACAAACAATAAGTTCTTACCGAATATTATCCTTTTTTGCAGACAATAGGTACAACTTTATCCATCTATCAAAATGAAGTAGATATTAATGGTTAATAACTACGAAGTATACTAACTTGCATAATATGTGTGGAAAGTGGATGAAGACTAGGAATTTTTTAAGGAAATTCCTAAATGCAAGTTTGATTTGTTGCGCCTTAGTATTATAGAACTTATTTTACATTTTGGTTTTATTTAAAATATACAATAAGGAGTGCGCAAATCTCCTCCCTTTGATGTTGGCTAAAGTGCCAATGCCAGACTTATGTGTATGGATGTTTTAATAAGATGAATCGAATCTTTTAACATAGACTAAGAAGAAACACCTTTAGAATGCATAGACTAAGTGTTACGCCCCAAATAGTCTATAGCGCTAACAGTTTCGCCACATATAACATTTAAGCATTAGACACAAATTCTATTTTAAACTAAATGAGTTTCTAATAAATTTTAGATTAAGAAAAACCTTATTTAAGTTTCATAAGTATTATTAAATAATCTCTCAATAATACATTAGAAATCTTACAATACAAATAATAAAACAATACCCAATGCATCTAAACATCTAGCTTGTTCAATCTCTCACTATCATTTAATCTATAGCCCAAGTAGTCAAAGCATCCAAATCAAAGTCGTCGTCATCAACTAGAAAAGAAAGAAATGAGCTAAGCTCAATACAATTGCAACATAAGCACACACGATATGATCACATATTACTATACTAATGCACATGTAACAACCAGCAATTTGTATCTTAAATTTATGTGGAGCAAATCAACAGTGTAGCATTCACACTCCAATAATACAACTGGAAACCTAGGGGCCCTGAGTAATAGCAACTGCTCTGGGGTTTATACATGTAGCTAAAATACATATATCTCCTAACTCAATATTAAATAAGTGGCCTTGTCCATGGGTTCATTACTACCTATCACAGTCCATCATACTGTATAGATTAACGGAGTCCATAATTCTTACCTACACAACAGTAACTTCTCTGTGATCAACATAGATGTTATCATACTACCATTTTCTCTATCAACTACCTGTTGAGCTACCTTGGTGGCTTAAGCACCAACTACCATATTGGCACTGCCATGCAAGAATGTTACTCCGCGGATCAGATCTCAAAAATAACACAAGCATACTCAAGCAATTATTTAAGCCATCTTTAAGGACTAATTCATTTTATGCCTATCCTAAAAGAAACAACTAAGTCAATGCGTACCTTGCACTTGATATAGAAGAAATTTATCTATCGAAGAACCAATGTCATAAGAATGTAAATCTATAGAAAGAAATATAAAATTTTTATTAACTTTGTGTTTCAATCAATCAACTTAGTTATTTTATATTAACTAGTTAATTATTCTTTGATTATTGTATTAATCCTTAAATCGATAAGTAATTAAAATCATTTGAATAATTATCCACCAAAGATTTACTTATCTAAAGTCTAATTTCAATAATTATAAGTCCACTTAATTATTAAGTTTTATTTCTCAAACTGATTCCAATGGATTAGGTGAAAATTGGTTTATACACTTTGTTGAACTTTATGTTCACAAATGCTTTTGATGAGAATAATTATTACACAATTAATTATTTAAATATCCTTAATTGTTTAAATACTTAAAATATATATATGCTTTGTATTTGTTCTGCTGTTGTTTAAGTTTTAACAGAACAAAAAGTTGAAGAAAAGTCAAGACAAAGCTATTGAGTCCAGTAGAAGAAAGATGGAGACATTATTCATTAGATAAAGACAAAAGACTGAGTTTTAGATAAAATCGTAAAGTTAAAGACTGGAGTTTTGGGCAAAACTGTGAAGTCAAGTGTTGAAGTTTTAGGCAAAACTGTGAAGTCAATGGCTGGAGTTTTGGACAAAATTTATAAAGTCAAGGGCTGAAGTTTAGGCATTGACCTCAGACCTCGACTTCATAAATTTGCCTCGACTTCAAAAAGTTTGGCATTGGGCAAAATTTATAAAGTCAAGGGCTGAAGCTTAGGCCTCGACCTCAGACCTCAACTTTAGAAAGTTTGCCCTCGACTTTAGAAAGAAAAAAGCTACTGGAATGCATTTAATGCATGTGTCAGACACATTTAATGCTCTTTCACCGCTTTTGACTTTTACATGTTATTAAAACATTAAGTATATTAAACAAGTATGGTTTGTCAGAAACTTTTTTATAATGGGCAAATTTTTATCAAGAGCTATAAATAGAAAATTTCTCTTCTATTTGAAAAAGAAGAAAATATATTAGAATTTTTGAACGCACAGTAAAAACGAAAACAACGTTTTGTAAAATTTTTTTTACCTTGTGTTTTTATTTTCGTTCTCATTAATTTTTAATTTTTTTGAGAGAATAATTAATGCTTTGTTTCGAAATTTACTTATACACTCTAAACAAGAGTTTTTTAGCACTGTTTAAGATTTACAAAAGTTGTTTATCTGCTCGTTTAAGGAGCTCGGTTTATAAAAGGAATTTGTAAAATTCTTAAAGTATTTTCTGTTGTAAATCTGCTCAAGTAGGAACGTTTCTTTGTAAAGGAAATTTGTATTTTTCCTTAAGAGCTTCTCAATTTGTAAATTTACTCATATAGGAGCTATTTGTAAAAAAGTTCTCAGTGGAGGCAAAGAGAAGCCCTCAGTAGGAGGCATTTGAAGTCTATTCTGGAGTTACCAACATTGTCCTAATTGCAATTAGGCGGGAAGTTCTTCGTGGAAGGCAAAGAGAAGTCCTCAGGGGGAGGCATTTCAAGTCTGGTCTGGAGTTGCCAACATCGTCCTAATTGCGATTAGGTGGAAAGTCCTTCGTGGAAGGCAAAGAGAAGTCCTCAGTGGGAGGCATTGCAAGTCTGGTCTGGAGTTAACAGCATCGTCCTAATTGCGATTAGGCGGGAAGTCCTCAGTGGGAGGCATTTGAAGTCTGGTCGTGTGTTACCAGCACAACACTTGATTTATCAAGTAGAAGTCCTTTGTGAAAGGCAATTGTAAAAGTCCTATTGTGATAGGCATTGTTGTAATTCCTCGTCTAAGAGGTATATTGATTTTGGAATAATCAATATAGTGGTAAAAGTCCTCTTTGAGACATTTGCACCATGGAGAGTAGGCAGTGGGCCGAACTCCACGTTAAATCCTTGTGTTGCTTCTCTTTCTCTCTTTCTGTGCTTCTTTATCATTGCTTATTTATTAATCAGTTTTAATTAGTTTATTTCGCTGCATCTGTTTGTTTAAGTTTTCTCTTGTCTTATCTTAGTTAATTAATGTGGTTTGATAAAACAGAAAAATTTGTAATGCTTAATTCACCTCCCCTCTTAAGTATTCCTTATGTATTATCTCTAACACACTTTTTATTGAACTGATTTAATTTTTAACCGATTCAAGTTCTTTTCTCTTTCTCTTTTTATTTTTTATTATTTTTTTACTTAATACTCATCAAATTACCTTATTTTAATATTATTATATTCATTTATAATTATTTTCAAATAATTCCAAAATTAAAGATTAAAAACAAGTTTTCACAGTCAAGGTTCACTCAACAAAATTAAAAGAAGTTTCTACAAGTTCAAACTTTGATTCAAATCTTTAATGCTAAATTTGAAAATTTATATTTATCATATTGATTTTATGTTGATTTCATGCTAATCTATGAGATATAAACTTTCAAGAACAATCAAAATCCAAAAATTGATGGAAAACATATTTTATGTTAAATTTGGCTTGAATTAAAGATCTAGCTTGAATATTTTGAAGTACACTTTGAATATGAGGTTGAACGTTTGAATTTCTTCATGAATATTGTAACCATTTTTCTGGAAACTTAAACTCAAAATTTAAAATTTATTAAAAAAAAGGGATAAAGAGTGGTAAAAGCAAAAGTAATTACCACGTAAAAAGTTAAATAATTTTAAAATATCAATATATTATTATATATAAATATATAATGGGACAATGAAATTAATATTCCTAATTTAAAAAAATACAAAAATACCATTGGAATAAAAATAATTATAGTTTTAAGGATGTTAAACTGGTCTCTTAAAGAGACAAACTAGTAAGTAACTGGCATCATTTGTTTAGGAGATGAGGTCGCATATAATACAACAACCTTGTCTCTTCAAGAGACAAGATCGTATAATTACACTAACCTCGTCTCTTTAAGAGACGAGATTGACATGGTAACGCTTGTAGCACCAACTACTTTTTCAAAAACATTTCCTTAATACAATATATCACTTATACGATATTTGCCTGTTAAAATCAAATACAATCACCTGTAAACTCAAACATTCCCATACCAATCCTCTACCACCAAAAAATCAACACCATGAAACTACAACAGTTCAATCAAAACAGCATTCCTACATCTAATCCTCCACCAACAGCATATTTAAAAACTAATGAAAGACAATATAAGAAATGTTAGCAAGTTCAATTACATGAAAAGTATATACATGGTATTAACTATATGCATTTCAAGCTTAGGTTGGCTTGGATCCTGCTGGGAATGCTCCATAGATGGATTCACTTGGGTGAGTGTGCCATTTCCATCTCCACCATGTGGGCTATATTGGTAAAATGGGATAGGGTTTGGATTCACCCGAGTGAGGCCCTCCTCCATATCATTTAATGGTGTTGGATGCCTTTTTGTGAAGCTTGGGGGGGGAGGGGTGGGTATAAATCGTTGCATCGAAGCTCTCAGGCACGGTGTCTAATTGATGCAGATATGATGATGATGAAGGTCCTTAAAGGCTTGTCTCTGATATCTCCAACTCTTTCTCAGCCTAGCCCCCAACCCTGCCCACACCTCTCTCTATTTGAGGCCTGTGTCTTTGTGCCAACTGAGGTTGAGTGGCATCCACTCCATTACTATAATCAACATGGGTTAGTGGAGGTGGTGGTGAATCATTAAGATTGATACCTGATAAGTCTATTTTATTCTATTCCATTAATAGGAATTTAGGCTTAATCTGATACATTTTTAGGTAAATTCCTGTGAATCTTATGCTTTTAAAGCTCAAATGTTGTTTTTCAACTTCTAGAATCAAAAGAAGGACAAAAAAGTGTTTTAGATCGGATTTAGAGCAAAACAAAAACAACTGTGCAAAGTAGAACTTAGCCGAGGCCTACAAAAGACCCACCGATGGAAAAACAGCAACGTAAAATGGCCAGTCGCGCCCTAGATCGAGCCGTCAACATGACCCTCGACATATGTATTGAGATGATCTAGCCCTAGACTTCATGATACAGCTTTTATCGCACTGTAGTATCAAGCCTTAAAATCAACCCGCAACTAGAGCTAGGCAAAAATCACACCTTTGTTTAGAAAAAGCATAACTTAGATCGATCTAACACTCGAGCCCTCAATGAACTCGATGAATCCCTTGGTTGAATCTAGACAAGAATTCAAGATTTTTAGCAAAAGACCACAAAATAGATCGAACCCGAGCTTTCAAGCAACATTCGAGCACTCGCTCTTACCCACGAAAAGTGACCTTATGAGCTGGCATCGAAGATGCGCATGTAAGAATAAGGAAAAATTATGTTATAAAAAATCTGTCATGTCAATGAGTAAAATCAACATAATTTTTATGCTTGATCCTATATAAATAAGCGTGTAAAGGCAACCAATAAACATATAGAGTATGTAGAATAGTATCAGTACCATATGTAACAAATTTTCTAATGTAGAATAAAGAGAGAAATCTTAGGCAAAAGAAATGTTTCTTCTTGCTAATAAATCTTAAAGTTTTCTGGGTAAATTCATTGTAAACTTGATGTTTGTTTTTCGTAAGACTTTGTGCTTAATTTGAAATTTCATCTTTAATTCCATATTATTCCTTTGAAATTTGTGCTTAATGTTATATCCATGAATAAACAGTTATTAACTTAGGGTTTGTGAATTGAACACCTAATTCATGCGATTTTAAAGTGTTTTAGTAAATATAGATTGGATATTTGTAATTAATAGCCAAAATTTAATTTTGTGGGTCTAAATGAGTGGTGCATTATTTAGATTCATGTCTAATTTTAACTGACTAGATTGACAGATAATTTTTTTAAATTGATTTGGGCTACTAAGGAAGTTGCTCATGATCAGCTTGAAAGAGGGATGGTGAAACTTTCTGTCACTTATTTTTAAAATTCACTAGGTTTGTTTTAAATCAAAAGATTCTTAAACTTTATGCGATCTAGGTTGCTGATAGCTTAAGAAGAGATTCCGGTTGTCTAACCTAGATCTAGAGTTACTGAACTTGAGAGAGGCTTTATCTTATCCTAGTGAATCTAATGGTGCAAATACACTAGTGAACAACTCTATGAGTTTGTTGAGAAATCACATGATAAGGACTTTGTGAAGCAATCCTTAAGGCTTTTTCTTGCATTGACAAGCTTATCTTACAATTTACCCTAAAAACATGTACATATTCATTAACTTTAGTATAACTTCTATTTTTATTATGTTCTACTAAATTTTCTTTGGCTAGATAATAGATTAAAAGTAAGTATGGTAGATGCCAACGATCCCTTGGAATATAACCTAATATTTTTTATACTACGTTGGTAGATGCACTTACCTAATGTCAATAGTTGCTTCCTAAGTTGAATTATAGCTTATTAGTTTTTTTATAAATTTTTGAAATCTTCAGCTTCGAGTTCTTCAGTGTTTTTTTTTTTAATTAAAACAACGAACCACAACTAACCAAGTTTTTCTAGCATCGTTCATAGGGAATATATGTTGAATTCATGAAATTGAAGCTCAATGGGGCACTATCTAAAATTTTTTCATTTGTTGGGCTAGTCACTAACCTTGTGAATAGTGTGAATAACTTTTGGTTTTGCTTTTGTTCTGCTTTTGTTTTTATGAATAATCTTTTTATTATAGTTTTCTTATTAATATATCTTTCTATAAACCTTTATTTTCTTTTCTTTTCTTTTTGTGAATATTTGTTTCTATAAACACTTCTAACCCCTTTCGTTTTCATTTCCTCGTATATATGTACATATTGTATATATTTTGGTTCTATTTTTAAGTGGTTCTCTATATATGGCCATTCATCTGTTTGTGATTATACTTGTATAGTTCTTTTTCATTTTTTCTGTTTAGTTTTTGTTTGTTTAGCTTTTAGTTATTCTTTCATTCTTTAGTTCTTTTATTCTTTGATTCTTCTTATGTATATAATGTTGTTTTATAGATGATGTTTAATCTGATGTTTGTCTGTTATAATACTCTAGAGCCTCAACGTATAAGACGAGTCAGCAGGAGAGTAGCTATATAAGAACAAGGATTTTTCTAGGAAAATATGGCTAATAAGATAAACCCTGAGAATGACAAAGGGGAAATTCAAGAGGAAAATGACCCTGTAAGAATCAATCAGCCTAGGACCATCTTAGAATTTTGCAAACCTACTCTCAATGGGGCTATTACCAGCATAGCTAGACCCAAAGTTGTTGCTAATAACTTTGAAATTAAATTAAATGTTATCCAAATGGTGTAGCAGTATGTCTAGTTTGATGAACTATAGGATGAAGACCTAAGTACTCACTTGCAACATTTTTATGAGATTTGTGATACGTTGAAGATTATTGGAGCCTCTGATGATACTATTAGAATTAGGTTATTTCCTTTTTCCTTAATAGGCAGTACTAAGAAATGGCTTAATAGACTACCTAGAAACTCTATAACTACCTAGCAACAAATGGCTAAACAACTCATGAGAAAATATTCCACCAGTTGGAATCTGAAACTTTATATGAAGCTTTTGAAAGATGAAAGGAGCTACTAGGTAGATGCCCATATCATGGATTGCCTGAATGGATTCAATTCTAGATTTTCTATAATGGGTTGAACTACAATACTAGGTAACTCATTGATGCAGCAGCAGGAAGAAGCCTTAACAACAAGTCCCCTAAAGAGTGTTTAAGTTTGTTTGAGGACATGACCAATAACCATTATCAATGGTCATCTAGTAAGGCTAGGAAGGAGAAATCTAGAAGAGTGTTTGAGTTGGATGTTGTGACAGCTTTAACTTCCAAAATTGAAGCCTTGTCCAAGAAAGTGGACAGTTTGAGTATTGGGAATGGTCAGACCAATATGGTTTACGGAAAGTTTAGGCAAAATTCTGAAGGTATGACTTCTAAGAGTGTAAATTTGGTTGGAAATTTCAATAGTCATAAAAATGATCCTTTTAGCAATACTTATAATCTTGGTTAAAGGAACAACCCAAATTTTAAGTGGAGGACCAATAACAATTTTCAAAATCCCAATTTTCCTCCATAAAATTTTCAAAAACAAGGTCAAAGATCATATGTGTCAAATCCAAAACCAGTATGTTTGGAGGAACTTATTCCTCAGTTCATCAAGGTCTTTGAGACAAAGCACAAACCATTGATACTGCATTAAGAAATCATTTTGTTCCTAGCATAATTTAGAGACGCAATTAAGCCAAATTTCTAAACTCCTCTTAGAAAGACCTTAGGGATCATTACCCGCTAACACAGAAGCCAATCCAAGGGAACAACCTAAGAATTAAGAAATAGAAAGATTCTTAGGATGATTCATCCTACCCTTCTTTTTGTTTTCCTAAGTTAAGAAAGGTGTTAAATGTTTGTCTTTGTTTTAAAAGACCTCTAAAAATGTTGACAATGAATGATTGGAGAAGGATAACTGATGTCCTAGGTGAACTTTGTTTTTGTTGAATGAATCATGTTTTGCATAAACTTTAATCAAGTTCTGTTGAAAACCTGACTTGATTAATCTATGAATGATGATCATGAAGTCTATGAATGTGGTTTTCATAGAATTATTTGTTTGGATGGATGAATAACAGGGCTATGATTGAGCCTGTAGTTCAATTTGCTTTTTAAAGTTTGTTTTATAGGGGATCCATTTGATAAATTTGGCCTTGAGCCAAATCGTGACATGCAAGGCTATACAAATTTTTATCAAAGTTTTAGTTGAGGATTGCGTCAAACCTTCGACTTGTAGCCTTGATTATTCTAATTCTTAATTCCTTTTGCAAGTTTTTAATAAAGGCCCAAATTTAGGCCTCGATTCTTTTTTTTTTATTAATTCTTTATTCTTTATTCTTTTAATAAGCTGCGACTTCTATTAAAATCTCAATTCTTTAATTCATTTTTTATTTTCTTAATAAATATAGCCGTGACATAAAGTCGAGTCCAAAATTGGATTCGCAACATATTTTAATATAAAAAGATAATTACTGTTCTTTCCCTCTTTTTCATTACTGCATTAAAAAAAAATCCTTACGAACCCGATAGAAGCACTCTATACCCTCGATATATGTTGCACTCACAAAACCACTAAAAACCTTTCCTTTTTAGTGTTTTGAGCATCAAACTACTAAGGTAAGCTCATCTATTTACTTTTGCTTTATTTTTACTGGTTTATTTAAGTACGAATACTAGGTTAATGTGTGTATTTCTAGGGCTTCAGCTTTTACACATTTATGCTACCTGTTATTTTCGATAGAAACTAACTTGCTTGATGATAAAAACAAGTTAATATAGTTGTTTTATACACTTTTAGAAGAAAAAATTTTAGGTAGTCTATCACAAACTTTAGTATGACCATTGAGCTTTATCTGAAGTCCAAATATTCTTAATTTGTCTTGGATTATTTGAGAAAGATAATTTTGTTATTAAAAGCAATAAAATGAAGTTAGAAACAATAATGTGGTTGATTTCAGTATAAATTCTTTTGAAAAAGTTTTGAACAAAGTTCTCTTGAGCTGTTTTTTGAAGAAGACAATTCTATTTCTTAAAGTTTAGTTAATAAATAATGGTGGATTTCATTACTTTCTTTCATAATAGAATTCAAACACAAAAACTTACATTTTTTACATTGTTTTTTGGAGAAATGACATCTAAAAGATCACAACCACAATCCCAAAGACAACCCAAGAAGGCTAGACCTGAGTCTAGGCCTATAGTCTAAGTAAGTACCCAACCATTAATCACAATAGGACTAAATGCTGAAAATAGGAAAAAATTTAAGTTGTTTATGGTTTAGAAACAAATAATAGAAAATGTTGCATGGAACTGGGATGTTTTAAGGAGTTATGGAATCGAGAAAGATTTTAGGAGGTATTTTGAAGATCCAACTCGGAAAAGAGTATTTGAAATCAGGGAAGAAGTTTATGGCGAAGTGACCATGACCTTTATGGGTAATTTCAAAATAGGGTTCTAAGTGCTAGATTTGAGTGACTCTATACATTTCTTTGCTTTTAGAGAATATAGGACATTGATTATGAGGTAGTTCATAACTACCATAGATCTGTCTGGGGATGAAGAAGTCTTGTATGATGATGAGTTCAAGAGATTACCTATAGTAGTATCTGAGGAAGAATGAAGAAAATTTGCAGCTGAAGAAATTGAGGGAAGATTTAGACCCTCCAAGATTATTGCCTCAACTATAATAGTTCGAGTACCAAAATGCTGCACTACTTGCTTGCTGGGAGCATATTTTCAAAGTTGGAAAGAGCAGCTACAGTGGCAGAGGTTGAGTTACACCCTCTGATTAGTATGATGAGGAGTAAAAGAATGAATGTTGGATTGTTACTAACTTGGAAAGTTACAACCCAAGCAAGTTTTCCGAGGAAGGGAATTTTTCTTGGTAGTCTAATCACCAAAATTTTAAGGAATTTGGAGTTATGGACAAACAAGGGCCTATTGACGTGGTATGCAAATCTAGAAAACTCTAAAAGAGATCATTCATGGAGTGGAAGTTAGAAGAAGTAGGAGCTCAATCTACTACTGCATTACTAGCAAGGGAAGTGGTTACACCAGAGCATGAGCTTACTACAGCTACTCTAATACCACCTACTTCTCCTCAAGAACCTACCACTGTTGCTCTAAAAGCACCTGAAGCCATAGAGCAAGAAGCAGAACAACCCGTTACTTTTGCATCAGAAGCTTTGTTACATCCATCTACTACTAACTTCAACAAGTTAGAAGCTAAAGTGAAAGAAGTGAAAGAAAAGCTAGCTGCATTTGAGGATAAGTATGACAAGGACATGAGTGACCTGAAGCATACCATGAAAACACTTATGGATATGTTCACTCATAGTCCTCAACCACCTAGAAAATCCAAATCCCACCACCAAACCTGCTTTGGCTAAGTCGGATCACTAAAATGATAATGATGACAATGACGCCAGACCACCTTCACCATTCGCACACATATCACCCCTACATAACCCACCTGTACACAAATTCTCTCCACCTCAAACACGTGTACCTTCTCCCATACACACTCAACCCTTAACATATCCCATTCAAGAACTAATGCTAATCATTCATGATGAATTTTTGGATGAAGATTATGATTCCTTGAAGTTAGATGAAGTGGTGAGAAATATTTCCATTGCAATTAGAGCCAAAACTGGTAATGAAGATGCTGCAATATGTAAGGTTGTGGAAGAAGATAGCAGCAGGGGAAAAAGCTGAGGTTGATAATAATGATGAGTTTCAAGCAGAAAAGGAATGAGGAGCAAATTCATAAGACCATACATGATCAAGTCCATAAGATTGTTGTGGAGGGAGCAACAATAGTTGTAGACAACTTCTCTTTAAGAGAGGCCTCCAATGTAGTATTTTTCGAAAGGATTGGGCAACCAATCCCCTCCAATGAAGTTCCTAAAATCACACCCCCTCTCTAAGCAATTCAAATGAAGAGATCCTCGATGGAATCAACCAGCTAGCTATACAGGCAGTTAAGGAACAAATCAATGAAGAGGAAGATGTTCTTCAAGAACTCAATACCATTGTTTTGCAAACTATCAATGAGGAAAGGCGCTACAAAGCCAAAGTAGACGACCTTCTAGAAGAAGTGGCTAATGACCTCCTATTTGAAAATGATTCTCTTATTATTTACGAAGAAGATAGACAACCCCAAGAAAAGGATGAAGGAGGCTGGGTCAAATTAAATGGAGAGAGGATTCTTATAGATGATCTATGGGACTTTTATGAGAGTCAAGCTCAACAACAAAAAATTCATAGATGGCTTGAGGAAGAGTGCTAAAGAGTAGCAGAAGGGAGATCGATAATACCATCATGAACAAAGGAGGAAAAAGAAAAAGAAGAATTCATCGAAAGGAAGAGAGAAGAACAAGAACTCTTTGGAAATATAAGAGGCATATGGGTCTAGATGAGCAAGAAAAGAAAGATGAAGAATTCACTCGAGCTCTACAAAAACAATCAAAGGAAGAGGAGAGAAAAGCAGCATAAAAACATAAAAAGACAAAATCAAAACAAAAGACAAAAAGAGAAGGAAATAATAAACCTCCTTACTCTCTTATTCATACAATTTTGTTTTAATTCATTCTTTGTTTAGATTTTTGCTTCAAACATTATCTATTTCATATATCTTATTCTTTAAATTCTTTATTCTTATATTCTTTATTCTTGTATTATTTATTCTATGATAAATAAATGTTATGCTTTATGGAAAAATAAGATTATTTTTTATGTAAGATTCTATTATGATTAAACAAAGTTTAGTTAAAATATATCAAAGTAGTTAACTTAGAAATTTTTGTCCATAATTCAAACGTGGCTCCAATCGAGCCAATGGTTATTGCTAATGTTTTGTCCTGCATTGCTTTAGTCTTAAAACATAATCAAGAAGACGATCAAGCAAGTAGCCACATAAAAATTCAACCCTCGACCATAAATAGAGAAGTTTTCTCAAAACTTCTATTTTTAAATCTTGCTCTATAATTATCTGTTGATTATCCCCTGTCTGTTTTATCATATTTCTAAACATTGAGGACAATGTTCACATTAAGTGTAGGGGAAGGGAATTTAGCAAGATTGGGTTGAAATTTAAGTTCTGATAAAAAATAAAGTAACAACGCTTTATTTGATTATTTTTTCTCATGAAAATTATTGGAAATGAAATGGTTAAATTTTTATCAAAATTTTTAAAAAATCAGTAACATAATCACCAATTAACTCAATAGAGTAGACAATGAACATCATCATATGATTGAGTTAACTTTACTATATGTAAATCACTCTATAATTATCCATGTGGAGTAGTCTTATTTATTATTTAATCTAGAATTTTAGAGCTGAAATTAGCTTAAGGTTCTTAGTAAGACCACTTAATTAATTTGTAAAAGCTTAAATAATTTGTATTTTTATTTTATTTAGTCATTTTGAGAGCTTTGTAATCTTTGATGAAAGTTCAAACAATGATTATGACTTGATGATTTTGCTTTATTCTTAATCCAATCAAAACAAAACAAAAATAAAAATAAAAATAACGATGTGCTTAGGGTTGAAATAGATAGGGGTTGCTCCCTTAGAAGAGCAATTTCTTGACCTCTCTTTTAATTTTAAATAAGCCATGAATAGATATATATATATATATATATAAGTAAAAAGATTGGGGCAAAAACCCCTCCAAAGGAAAATGAAAAGAAAAAGGCAAAAACCTTCCCTTTGCAGCTTTGAAGTACATAAATAATCAATAAGAATGAAATAAAAAGCATAAATAAGAAGATAAATTTAAGGGATGAATTGATGCATATGCTTTCATCTTTGATTATGATGCTTAGAGAGATGATTAAAAAACCGCATACCTATATATAAGGGGATAAAGTTGATTGGGTTCCTCTTACTTCGTTTGATTTTCGAGTAATTTTTGCTTTAGAATTCTTAATTAAATAATAAGGATAAAAGCTAATCTACTTAGATAAGTTCTGTAATTTTAGCAAAAGTAACTTTAGCATAGTTAGTGAGAATGATTGAATATTTAAAGTGCTGAGGTGATTTAAGTTTAACTGATCTAGCCAAATTTCAATTTATGATTTATCTTCATATTTCAAAAACCCTTGCTTGGTTGTGCTGAATTGATGTTTGCTTAATGACAAGTAAAGGCTTAAGTGTGGGTAATTTGATAAGTTTATTTTATCTAATCCTGAAATACCCAAAACCCTCACCTAGTTAATGTAGAAATAGTTTAATTGAAGAATATAATAGATAGTTAATTTTGAACATAATTGGATAGTTTAAATAAATAAGATGAGTAGACAATAGAGAAAAGAATAGACAAATTGTTATAATTAAATTAGTAAATAGGTTAAATTGAGATTTGAGATTTAAAATACTCTTTCAAATCATCCATATGTCTTAATGACTTTTCTTTACGAATCAAACTTATCATCTTCTTCAAATTATTCATTGAGACTCTTTGTCTTCAAAATTCAATTCCTAAATCTTAAAACAATATATTAAATGTTTTACAAACTTCTAAACCCTTAAAATTTAGTTATCTTTCATTTTATAAAATCTTATTAATTTATGAAATCAATTACTTATTTAAAAATATCAGTTTTAAACTCAAACCCTAATTAAATATCAGATCTTCACAAATTATACTTTTGAATTACTTTTTTATATCAAGTTATAAATTTCTAATATACGTGTTATCGAATTATTTTCTAATTAGTTTTGATATTAAAGATATTAATCTGAAAATTTTAAACCCAATACATTTACTTTAAAATATCTCCTAATTTTCCCTCATATATATATAATCATTTTCTTTTTCTTATACCTTTTCTTTGGTTAGCCTTCTCTCTCTTTCTTGTTTCTTTCCTTCATTTATTTTTTCCTCTCTCTTTCTCTTTCCCCTTCTCCCAATTCTCAAAACCAAGCCATAAATCCCAATTTCAACAATAGTGTAGAGGAAATCAAAGATAGAAAACAAGATAGAGGATGAAGATCATGCTAGAAATAACTTCAAGGACATAGGAGGAGTAAAAGTAGAAGAATTAAAAAATTGGATTTGCCCAAAAAGATAAATTTTGTTATTTCCTTTGTTTTTACTATTGTTTACATTTGTACATGATGCACTGATGCTAGATTTAGGTTGAGCTTGTGATAAAAATGGATAAATGATAGATATATGTAGTTTATGCATATTGGAGAAGATGATGAATAGTAATTGTGGGGTTGATGGAGAAGTTAATGGTGTTTAAAGTTGTTAGATGAGTATAGAAGAGTTATTTGAACTTAAAATGGATTTTTTGTTGTTTATGTCATGTTTTTGAGTGAAATATATAGTTAAGAAGTTGAATTTTGAAGCAAAGACAAAGGAAAAACGTGGAAAATCAACACATGGGAGTAATCACGGGTATGATCACACCTATTATTCTTTCGGATTTGAAGTTTAAGGACAATCATAGGTGTGATCAAGGGTGTGATAACCTCTGAATCATACATTTTTCTCCAATCATGGGCGTGATCACAGGCGTGATAAGTCCCCTGGTAGTGCGATAGTGTTTTCGTAATTTAATCATACATTTCCATCTGAACTCGGATTGAGGTGATTCAAAATGCGTTGAAAAGCTTAAAAAGAGATCTACAACTTTAATGTTTTAAGTTTTTGCAAATTCAAAAAGTATAAAGGCCAAACTTTTTTTCTTTCTAGCTATTACGTTTTCCAAACAAAGTTAAAAACTTATTATACTAGACAAATGATAGTTGATGTGTTATACCTGTTGAATGATATAAGTAAGCATGAGTTTAGTGAATTTAAAGACTTAATAAATAATTTGATTAAGTATAGAGTTAGATATTAAATGAACTTAGTTAATAATTTAAGTTCAACAAAACTTAATGAACGTAAATGAACTAAAATGAATTAGTTGATTAAGTCTAATCAATCTGATTACGATTAAGTTAACATAGACTTAAGTTAATATAAATCTTAGATATAAAATAAACTTAGTTAATCAATCTAAGTTCAACTTGACTAAATAGACTTTGATAAGTTAAAATGAGTTAGATTGATTAAGTTTAATCAAAATGACTTACTAATTGGATAAAATGGTTAACTCTAAATCAAATTAGCTAGGATTAAGTTATAATGAGATAATAATTAATAATTGGCTTTGGTTAATGAGTTAGGATCAAGCTAAAATGGGTTAATAACTAATAATTGGTTTCGATTAATATGTTAGCATAAACCTCAGTCTAATATAGGAATATGTTGTTTCAAATGTGCGTTTGCTTGGAAAAATGAATGTTTTTGTATATGAGTTCTTTGTTGATGCTTTTGTAATAAAACGCTATAAACAAAGAGAAAAGAAATACTTTGACAAATAAAGGAGAACTGTTCGTATTTTAGCGTGGCGATCTTTGCAGTCATAGTGGGGTTATTATTTAGTGCCTGATCAAATAGGGTCTTAATAAAGTTTGAGATAAATAGATTATGAAAATAATTTCTTATATGATTTTAATTCTTGAATCTATAGATATGGATACTGATTTATTTTCTAAAATGGAATCTAGCTTATCTTTTTGTTTCTATTGGGATCCTGAACTATAAGGTACACAGTAACTTACATGATAGTTATTAGGATAGGCATTCTAAAACGAATTAAAATTTAAACTCGACTTAATAATTGATAAGTGATGGTTGTGCGTATGCTGTTGAATTCGGTCTGAGAAGCGGCAACCTTATCTAAGTGGGTACGGTCGTTTAGGCACTTAGGCCACTTGTCATGATGCAATAACTTCCAATAGGTGGCTTGGTGGGTAATAGATAAGGTGTATGATATCGGTGTAACATTTGCTTATTCTTAAAATGACATAATATGGTTTAGTTCACATTTATGAGGGCGATTGAACTAGGTGATATTATGGATTAAGTTAAGTAAAGTTGAGTAACGACTGCAAACCTTTGATGAGATTAACTTTTCTTTATGAGGTTATACTAGAAATATAAGTATTCGGACTGCTTATATCAACTCTTTAAGAAGCTGTGGTTACTTAGGACCCCTAGATTCCTGTCCTGGGGTAGCCGCCTACAGGGGCTATCGGCACACTACCCCACTATTGTGGTAGTGGGCCAGGGATGGTAAATCGTTTCCTGGATTGTTTCAGAGTCTAAGTGCTCCAATATTGATTTGTTTATTTTAAAGAAAAGATAATAACTTATTGGCTGATGCATTACATTTAATTAAGCTCATGTGTCACTCTGTATGTGATTGTGTTACTGTGTACTGAGCTTCGGCTCATTATTATTATAAATGTTCTTTTTTCAGGTGTTGAGGATGTTGATGATTTGATGATCATGAAGATGATGATGATATTGTTCTTGTTGAGATGATTGATGGTAATGATGTTTGGATTGGGTTTCGGGTGATCCTAGAGATATTGAGAGGAGAAGTGTAGTGAGTTTAGGACCATGAATTTCTATTTTATTTGTTTTATGTTTTGTTTTAAGAGCTGAATTTACAATTTAAAGTTGCATTATTTTTTTAAAGGGCCCAACTATGCTCAAAAGTGCTTGTAATTGTCTATTTACTCATAAGAGTATATTATAAAATGTTTTTATAAAATTTTGTTTATTAGAAAGTGGGTTTGCTTTAGTGGAAGTAGAAAACTCTATTATATTTTTATAAAATTTTGGTTTTTTAAACTAAATCCAGTTGTTTTAGAAATTTAAACAAACGATTTTTATAATTAAAAGTGGATAGCAATGTTTAATATAAACATATCATTTTAGGGAGCCTGAGCATATAATACACTTATGTATTATACGTGGCAGTAATGCCTTAATTAAATTTAGGGCGTTACAATTTCATTCATAGAAATTTAGATTTAAACTAATACATTTTTAAGTAAATTCCTATGAATCTTGTGCTTATATGGTTCAAATGTTGTTTTTCAGTTCCTGGAATCAAAACAAGAAGAAAGAAAGTGTTTTGGATCAGATTTGAAGTAAAGCAACAACAATAACTGTGAAAAGCAAAATTGAGTCGAGGCCTGCAAAAGACCCTTTGAGGGCAAAATAGCAAGGCAAAACAAGGCAAAATAGCAGGTCACATCCTAGATCAAGCCATTGACTTGACCTTCATCATTTGTATTGAGGTGATCAAGCCCTGAACTTCATGATACAGCTTCTATCGTGCCACAATATCGAGCCCTAAATTTAACCCACGATCAAAACTGGCCAAAATTTATGTCTTTGTTTAAAAAAGACAACTTGGATCAGGCCCAATACTCGAGCCTTCGATGAAGTCGATGAATCATTCCATTGAATTTGGATAAGAATTCAAGCTTTTTAACAGAAGGACACATAATAGATCAAGCCCTAGCTTTCAAGCAACATTTGAGCACTCGATCTGACCCCAACGAAAAGTGACCCTATGAGCTAGCATCCAAGACACGCGTGTGAGAATAAGGACAAATTCTGTTATAAAAAATTTGCCATGTCAATGAGTAAAATAGTCAAGGTTTCTATGCCTGATCTTGTATAAATAGACATGTAAAGGTGCCCAATAAACATGTAGAGTATGTAGAATAGTATGAGTACCATATGTAACAAATTTTCTAACATAGAATAGAGAGAGAATTCTTAGGCAAATGTTTCTTCTTGCTAAGAAATCTCAAATTTTTCTAGAAAAATTCATTATCAACCAAACGTTTGTTTTTTGCAAGACTTTGCACTTAATTTGAAACTTCATCTTTAGTTTTTTATTATTTCTTCAGAATTTGAAATTAATGTATGTGTCCATGAATAAATAATCATTTAACTTAGGGTTTGTGAATCCAAGACTTGATTCATGTGATTTCAAACTGTTTTAATGAATATAAACTGGGTATTTGTAATTTATAGCTAAAACTTAATTTCATGGGTCTAAATGAGTGGTGCACTGTTTAGATTCATGTCTGATTTTAACTAACTAGATTGATAGATAATTCTTTTGAATAGATTTGGGATACTAAGGAAGGTGCTCATAATTACCTTGAGAGAGGGATGGTGAAACTTCCTATCGCTTGTTTTTAAAATTCATTAGGTTGGTTTTAAAACAAAGGATTCTTAAACTTTATGCGATCTAGGTTGCTGATAGCTTGAGAGAGATTTCGATAGTCTAACCTAGATCTAGAGTTATTGAACTTAAGAAAGGCTTTATCTCACCCTAATGAACTTGGTGTGCATCCATTTACCCATTAATTGAGATGCAGCAGTTGAAGCAGATGAAAGGCCAACAACTTTCTTCTCATGTCATGATGTCTTTTAGTTTTTAGTCTTTATTATTTATAACTATTATTAGATGTCTTTATTAGTAGTTATTGTCAGTCTTTAATGTCATATCTATTAGTCTTTAATGTCATTTAAAATTAGATATAGAAAGTTATTATCATAGTTATTAATCTTTATTATCATATTTAGTAATTAGTCATTTTGTCTTTAATTAGGTCTTTTGGTAAACTATTATAAATACCCCTTTTTTGTATTGAGATTGATAAGCTTTTGAGATATTGGAAACCTATTGGAGAGTTCTTTCTCTATTTTTACTCTTATCAATCAATTGTTTGATTGTGGTGAGATCCTATTCTTATTGATCCTTGTGATCGTGGCAAACGATCTATTCTTATCAATCCAATTGGATTGTGGTGAACATACCATTCGATTTCATTTGTGTGTAATATTAGGTGAGAGCGAGTGTAGTTTGGATTATTATTGGTGAGTCATATCCACTAATAGTGCCATCCATATCTTTTATTTCTTGTTTCATAAACACTCAAAAACCCATAAAAACATCATTTTTATTTTGTTTGAGCATTTGAATTTGAGATCCATTGCGTACCTATTCGAGATCACTATGCCTTGTGTTTTAAGCACATCAGAACCCGATGGTACAAATACACCAGTAAACAACTCTATGAGTTTGTTGAGAAATCACATGATAAGGACTTTATGAAGCAATCCTTAAGGCTTTTTCTTGCATTGACAAGCTTATCTTACAATTTGCTCTAAAAACATGTACATAATCATTAACTTTAGTATAACTTCTATTTTTATTATGTTCTGCTTAATTTTCTTTGGCTAGATAATAGATGAAAAGTGGGTATGGTAGATGACAACGATCCCTTGGAATACGACCAAATATTTTTTTTTTTTATACTACTTTAGTAAGTGTGCTTGCCTAACGTTAGTAGTTGCTTCCAAAGTTGAACATAACTTATTAGCTTTTTATAAATTTTTGAAATCTTAAGCTCAGTGTTCTTCAATGTTTTTTTTTTTAAATTAAAACAATGAACCACAACCAACCAACACCCATGAACTCATTTACTACACGAATAACCTCTCATGCAGTGGTTAAAGTGTCAACTAGCAGCATACCAGGCATCTGATATATGAAATCTATCCGTAATTAATAATAAACATCAAGATCAAAATGTAATAACAAAAGTAGAATAATAGATATCATTTATTAACATTAAACTTACAATATATCGTATCATGGCTCTCCTATACGACTAATCTAACACTTGGTGATCTCATGATACCAATCAAAATAATTTGTAAAGGTATCGGTATTGATATTCGAGAGCTCTACTACAAGATTGCAACGATCATCTTACTTTGTGATCCACCCGGTATACTCTGCTACCTAGTTTTACTCCGTGTGTCCCTATAAGTTTGGCTCAAGAAGGGCTCTCGTATCATATAAGAGGGTTGGATCACCTAGAAAATCTCCAAATTGTCTGAGCACTAGGTCTGGGTAGAAGTACTCAACCACATGAAAGCATATGAGAGGCATGCATGCACGCCATATATCATTGGCATTCGTTTTCATCTTCATCATAATCATCACTAGATTCACTAACTGATGAGTCTTGCATCGCATTAGTATAAACCCCACTACTCTAATATGGTATACACATTTCAAAGTTACCTATTTGGACTTGACTACTATTTGTTGTCTGAGTAGATTGGGGATTTGATATGCTAGCCTTTAGCTTCTAACATTTCCATGAATGTTAATGTCTCCCTCAAGTATATGTGGTAACTCCTTTTCAAATATTTAGACATATAACTCTACTGAACCTTCTGAATACACCAACATCTCCTGAGCAACATCATCATCAGTCGCGGAATCACATCATAATGAACTATTCCATCTCCAATAGTAACCCTATGGTATAGCTCAACTCGACGTATCATCCTAATTATCTTAAGTCGATTACATATTGTGGCCATGATTTGGTCATAGGTAGAGTTCCAAGACGTACGAACTATAATCCCTAGGTTTTTACCTTAGCCTAGGTTAAAAACAAAAGGATCAAAATCTTGAATGCTTTGGTTAAATAAAGACAGTTTAGAAATAATTCACGGGAGCACAAAATTTTAGATATTAACTAAAAATTTGTTTTCATAAGTTTTGAAGCTTAAATCTTGTTATTAATCCTTTTGTGTCCTAAGATAATAAATGTTCTGGTAGTATATTCATTAATATTTTTCAGGTACTATGATTTGTTGTCTTATATACATTAAAAGGTTTTTATTTTCATTTTTTATAAATATATCTTTTCTAAGATTACCATAAATTACTTTACAAGCTATCCACCATAAATTTCAAAGCATGGGCATACTATTCTTTCTTTTAATAAAGTTTCTTTCATTAAATATTGAAATGGCAATTGCTAGCTAAACCATACTTATTTTCTTTTATGTGAAAGAAAAGTAACTAAAGATTTGAAAGTTTATACCAATTCGACAACACTGTTTTTAGAAAATAAATACAATAGTTTTGAGATATGCTTTTCTAACTTTGTCTCTTTTATGCATACAAAATCATTTCTTTAAACCTTCACTTTCTTAACTTGAAAAACCATAAGATCAAGCTTCATAACCAACGTTTTGAAAAGGAGTACGTGAAGTAATCTCGAAAAGCACGATAGGTAACCTCATTTTACTTTATTCTCAAAAGTTATAGAAAAAAATGTCTTTGTTAAATATACTAGTACATGTGCACATTTCACCATTCATGGGTGAAACATAGTCTTAACATATGTTATAGATTAGAAAACTAAAATTGAGCCTTGTGTTGCTAAGAAATGTTAAAAATGGGTAAAAACTTACTTTGTGAGTTTGTTTAGGCTTAGATTGTAATGTGTCTATTAAAAGCTTATAAGCAAAACTAACTTACCTCAACTAAACATAGTGTAACAGAACATGAAATAGTATGGAGTAAAACTACCTTAAAACCTAAATGTTGGAGCTATAGATAGAAATAAGAAGATAAAGGTCTCATGTTTGATTAATGAGTTGTATGAATATGTCGTGTTGAGTTATGTCTTCACGTATTTTGATGCAAGTATCTATTATGGATGGGTTATATGTGAAATGAAGTAAGTTATGTTGTTGTTTGTTAAGTGTGTTGGAGATCACAACCTAGTTTTGCCCTTAGGTTAGAACAGTAGTAGACTTTGAGTAAGCATCGAGGGGTATAAGTTAGAACACAGCTTCTATCATGGCTCAAAATTAAGCCTTCGACTTATCCCATGACTGAAGCTATGGACCTTTTTGGATGCACGTGACTCCTAGTTTGCCAAGGCGTGACCTAAGTTTCTAGCCGCGATGGACCTCGCAACTTTTTAGAGTTACCGTGACCTAACCTAATAAGTAATAAACAATGAAGAACCACATAAGTTGAGAAGTTTATAATGTAAATCTAGGACTCTTAAGTTCTTATAAGGGTTCTTTCTCAGTTATATGTATAGTAATGTATGCTTGTTGCTCTATACTGACACTAAACCAAGACCCAGGGTTTCCAGTAGACTATCATGATCTCTAAGCAAGATGCACAGGTGAGTAACTTCGATCTTATCACATTGTTTGCATTTGCAATATAGTTGCACATGTCTTTATATGAACATAACTGGTTATTTATAGGGATGGGAATGATGTGTGTGACATGGTAACAGATGAGTAGCAAGCTTTAATAACAAAATTGATAACCAAATTCTAGTTATTGATGATTGTTTAAACATTGTATGGTCCCTAATAACTTGATCTAAGTCTTAAAAACCCTTAAATAAATTGGACTTGCATTGCACAACAGCATACTTGCATTAACATGCATAACAACATACTTGCATTAACATGATACCCACATCACGTATTGATATTTCAATTATATAGGAATGCCTCATCACGCTAATGAATCTAGGAGGGGTTATCATTCCACAGGAACTAAGTAAGCACTAAAGGATATTGCCCAAGTTGGAGTTGGCTTTAAAGTGTTAATATTTAGTGGAATATTGAGGTTCTAAGGTGAAGTTGAGACTATGTTGCATATGTATATATAATAATAGATAAATTTGGAAAAACTTATTCTTCTTTAGTTTTCAGTCTCTTTAGGAAGTGGACTACTTAAGCTGGTCATTCAACCCCCAAAAGAGAGCATAAATCTATTGTTTTTATTTCGATTATCCGAACTATGCATGATTCATATGGTTGAGTGTTGCATTGCATATGATTGACACTAAACTTATCCGGCAATTGTTTGAAGTGCGGTCTAATCATGTTATCTCATTGAACTGTGGTGTGCTTACACTTCTACAGACTTTATGTACTTTCAAGGATCCATAAAGTTGATCTATGCTTGAGGTGAAGAAGCATAGTAGACATTAAGGGGAAAATAGGTCTATGTGAGAGTGGATGATGGTGCGACTGTATAGGATTAATGTATTTATGTTTCTTGTAAGTTTGTAAGGTTATGGTTAGGAGCTTATCCTCAATTATTGTAAAGAACAAGTTGTAAGGGACTTATATGTACGCAAAATTTTTTATCTTAACAAGCTTATGGTCCTATTTTAATTGTCCACGTCACAGAGTGTCCCACCAGTTTAATGTTCGTGAAATATCTTGAGAGGCCTTAGTTGGCTTACTTGAACATTGTGATTTCTAAATTGTTACAGGGGAACATTAAGACTGCTAGGGTACCTTATGGGGGTGTGACACTAACCATAGCAACTGGCTACCTATCATAACTAAAACCATCATTCCCTTTGACAATATCGCCATGAACATAACTTGGCTTTGTCCATTTCCACCCCTACCCCATTAGCTTAGAAAAATAGGGTTGAATGCATGAAATGTGACCTTGTGTTTGTTATAATTTGATCAAAGTTTTGAAGCTAGAACTAACTTAAATTCCAATTCTAAACAAGCATAAAGTATGTGATAGAATACTACAAGTACACACTTTGATGTCAATATTAATAGGCTAAACTTATATGCTCCAAATACACTAAGAAACATTTTTTTATTCTCTCTTTGAGATACCAAAATTATAAACAAATAGAATGTTAAGCATGAAATTGACAATTGCAAATTTTAGCTAGCGAACATATAATTTCTATTTAGTTTCATAGGACTTAGCAGAATACCTTATAGTTTGAAATTGATGCCCATAATATGTTTTCCTATTCTAGACTACAAAATAAGGAGCCTGAGTTAATCACTTATATACATTCGCATACAATGTGGCTTCACAATTCAAATCAACATCCATCTCTAGTATACACATCACTTAAAATCGACAATGCAACATCATGAATCGCAAAAAATCAAAGTGACAAGATCAAACAATTTATTTGTGAATTTGTTGCGTTTGCTATTAATCTCAATAGTCATCAGTTCTAATTAGCACTTTTGGATGCTTGGGTAATGCAATATGATCGAGATTGATCAAGACATTTGTATTAATTTGGTAAAAAAGATCGCTAGGATATGCTTAATTTAGGGTTAAGGTTTAAGATTTTCATATGAGAGATTTGGGGTATTGAATGAGGAACAAGAAGGCGGACAATAATTTTTGACCCACCAACCTCGCCTTAAAGAAACGAGGCCACTCACTTATGACGTTGTCTTTTGAAAAGACGAGGTTAGTGCAAATAAGCTATCTTATTTATTGAAGAGACGTGGTTACTGTAGCGCTGCAACCTTATTTCTTGAAGTGACGAGGTCATCTACTTACTACCTTATCTTTTTAAGAGACAAGATAAACTAGCTTAATACTGAAATTATTTTCATCCCAGTGGTATTTATATAATTTTTTAAATTAAGATTATTAATTTCCTTTTTCCAATGTGTAAGTATGTGAAGCCAAATATAAAAAGATTATTTTCATTGAGATGGGCAAAGTTGGACATTATGAACATATACTAAATCTTGTATAAGATTGTTTATTTAAACTATCATAAAAATATTTCCAAATTCAATTTATGAAATTTTTAATGTAAAATTTTAGAATATAAAATGGAAATTTACAAATTCTTTGAAATATAATTATAGACTTATTCAAGTGGCTGAGATAGATTTTATATTTAAAATTTGGTCTATGTGGATGGGCCCTCATAATTTGTTCACCTTGTACTTAAGATTCATATCTAAATGGAAAAAACTTGAGTCTAGTCTTAAATTGAAAAACCTAATTAAGTCTTGTATGGAAGATTTATAAGGAAGATGTAAGATTTATTATTAGATTTTACATAAAATTATATGTTTGTTTAAAAAGTTACATGTGTGAAAGATAGAGAATGTGTTAGGTGTAATAGGTTACTTATAAAAATTGTTGGTGTACGTTGAAAAAGTGGTAGACGTGACAACTTAGAAAATGTGGTAAGTATAAAAGTTTTGGTTCCTTTTTGTTTTGAGAAAGTTCTTCAAGCTGCCGTAGCGTACTTATTCTTACTGGACAAAATGTCAACTTGGTATTACTCGTTTCGCCATTGCCCGGGTTACGCAAAAATTTAAATTTCAGGTGTATTAGGGAGTAGGGTTGTGCAAAAAAACCGATCGAAACCGTGAACCGAATCGGACCGGACCGAACCGAACGAAATTTCGGTTCGCGGTTCGACTCATTGAAGAGCAAACGTTTCGCGATTCGATTCGGGACTATGAACCGAACCGTATGGTTCGAACCCAACCGAACCGTTTTATATATTAAAAAAATTAAACATATTATTTTTACTCTTAATTGTTTTATTAATGGTACATATCTATGTCACAAATTTTAAAAACAATTAATTTTTTTAAATAAATTAATTGTTTTTTAAATTTTTTACTTAGATATGTGTTAGTCATTAGAATAAAATTAGATTTTCATAATATGTTTCAATTGTTATGTTATCTATAAGTAAGATAGATTTTAGAATTTAAACTCTAGTACTCTAACTTAAAAAAATTAATTGTTGTAAAATTTTTTCACTTAGATATATGTTATTCATTAGAATAAAATTAGATTTTTTATAATATATTTTAATTGTTATATTATCTATAAGTAAGGTAGATTTTAGAATTTAACCTCTAGTATTCTAACTCTGCATATTTCTTTTCATTTGTCTTACTAATTAATCTAGTTCTATTATTTAATTACTTATTGATTTATATAATTGGTAATATGTTAGTTAGAAGCATACAACGAATTACATTTTATGTCCTTATATTGAGATAAAATCTAGTATATCATTATAGTTCAAGATAATTAAAAAAAAAGAGACTAGTCATAATTATAATTTTATAATGTATGAAATCTTTTCCTTCCTATAAGTTTTACATGTTTATTTAATAAATAAATAATTTTAAATATTATTGTTTATATTTGCATTAATGAGAAGAAATATGGAATTGAACTTTTTCGATAGAATATATTTTTTATTTTATGAAAAAACGGTTCAAACCGCAAACCGAACCGTATCGGACAGTTTTTTTTTTTCGGTTCAAAAAAATTACGAACTGAACCATATAGTTAGGTCTGAATTTAAAAAAAAAAAAAACGAACCATAAATTATGGTGCTGTTCAATTCGAGATGCAAACCGAATCGTACCGTACCATACCGTGCACACCCCTATTACGGATCTTCTTCTGCAGCTTTAATAGAGGGCGAAATGTTTGATGAAATTCCCCAAAGAGAGTGTCGCAATGAAGTTGACGAATTTATAGTTCTGAGAAGTAGGTTATGTATAGAGAAAGAATGGGTTTTGTTTTGTTTAGTTAGCAGAGTGTTTAAGTCCTTGAATTGGGAGATTGCGAGGTCGGTTCGGTTCGGGGATAGTGTGAGTAAATACGGGCTAGAATGCTCTATTACAGCGTTTAGAATGGTTTTGCATGTTTATGCGCTCGGGTAAATGAGGAGGGAAGTGTATGCTTTGCTTAGGGACATCGTTTTGTATTATAAGGATGTGAATTCTGATTTGTTTGAGTTGTTTCCGGCATTACTTGATTCACCGAATAATGTGAGAGGGTCAGCTGTTGTTTATAATGTGCTGATGAAGGTTTTTGCAGCCAATTCGTTGCTTGAGAATGGACTTGATGTGTATTTGCAATGTAAGGATCTCGGGGTTCCGCTTGATATATTTTCGTGTAATTTCTTGCTCAAGTGTTTGGCGGAAGGGAATAGGTTTGAATATTGTGAAAATCTGCATAAAGAAATGAAAAATTCTGGACCTGCACCCAATGATAGGACTTATGGAATCATGTTGAACTTGTACAACAGAGGGAATCTTGGAAAAAATGTGTATAGTAGGCAAGTAGAGGCTATTCTGGAAGACAAGGAGAGGAGTTGTGTTAGCGGTACTGTTGTAACATATGGTACATTTATTAATGGACTTCGTAGATTTGATTGTGTCGAACTTGCTTTGAGACTTGTTAAGAAGTTGCAGCACGGGGGCCTGCCATTAAATCGATATTTCTTCAATGCGATAATACATGGGTTTTGCCAGAGAGGTGAAGTGTGTGTGGGTTTGAAAATTCTCAACAAAATAAAGAGATGCGGAATACAACCAGATACTTATACCTACAGCATATTAATCAATGGATATCCGGTGTTTGGTAATATGAATTCTGTCTGGGAACTTTTCCAAGAAATGATCAATGATAATGTTGCTCCCGGTATTTTTCACTATAATAGTCGCATTCATGGGTTTTGCAAATTAGGGTGCTTAGATACAGCGCTGGAAGTTTTTAACCTAATGATAGGAGATGGGGTATTTACAAATACTTACACTACGAATTATCTTGTTGGTAGTTATTGTGAGGAAGGGCTCTTGCAGGAAGCTTTAGATTTTATCGCAGAAATGGAAGATTTTGGTATCTCCCCCAGCTCATGTACATATGCCCCAATTATTAACAGGGTTTGCAAAGAGGGATACCCAGAAAATGCATTGATGTTCCTTCCTTCAATGCTTAAGAAGAACACACTCTCGGAAGTTATTGTATACAGTACTATAATGAATGGATTTGTCCATCATCGACGTCTAAAACAAGCTTTGTCTTTTTACAAAGAGATGAGAAGAGCTGGGGTTGTGCTGGATGTGATTATATACAATTCTCATCAGCATATTTTGTTATAAGGGCAAAATGGATAAAGCTTTTAGTCGTTTCAGAAAAATGGTGAGAGAAGGTTTGGACGCTGATATGACCTCATACACCTCGGTCATAGCTGGTTATTCCAGAGCTGGAGATATGGATAGGGCTAGGACACTTTTAAGAGAGATGTCAAGAAGAGGCCATGTACCCAATGTTTTTGCTTATACTTGCCTGTTGGATGGGTTTTGTCAGAGGAGGCGCAAGGATGAAGTCAGTTTATGGATTGATGAGATGGAAAGACGCAAAATATCTTTCAATGTGGTGACTTACACTGTTCTTATGGTTTTTTATCAAGAACTTGGTATGTTTACTATTGCAGAAGAGATTTTCCATAAAATGAAGTCCAATGGGGTTCAACCTGATGATCTTGCCAATTCAGTATCGCAGAGGGTCAGAGATTTCTTCAAGTAGAAATAATTGTTGTATTCTGCTATTAATGCCAGAAGTAAGATATCTGGATATTTCTGGGTTAATTTTGTTTTTATTTGTATTTTATAATTGTGATTATGCACCTAATCTTTACTGGCATAGTTTTGTGCTTTGCCACCCTTGGATGATTACAAGTACCTTTCTAATCTCCTGTCAATTCTGTGCCTTCCAATGCAGTCATTGCTAGTATATGCAAAGGAAGCATCGGTTTTTGAATTGTGGAATGCGATTACATAGCAAGTGTTTCAATCTATTCTTGATGAAACCCCTAGCTTTCTGCAGATCAAAGATCCAACTTGAAAAAACAATTTTAGAGAAGTAAGGTTCTGTCCAGTATTGCCTGTCACTATGACTTCTTGATGGAACCCTTGCTTTCTGCAGACCAAAGGATCTTCACTTGGCTGAACAAATTTTTGAGAGCTATGCTTTTGTTCAGTATTTCCATTATAATGCTTCATCAATTTGATCTTAGATTATAGTTAATGTTTTCTTGTGCAACAATTGCTGAAGTTTTACCACTAGCACGCCTTACCAGTTTGTCACATCTGGAGTGATAACATATTATTTGCTTTTGATGAGACAGTAATGTCGTTTAGGAGATTTGATATGCAGAGTGGCCATTGGGAAATGTAATTGGAAGAAGATGATACTGCATTCTCTAACAAATTCCCCCAATGTGCAATCAAATGCATATCTTTTTTGTCTGTATTAGAATTAAGTTGGTGTTTCATTAAGTATATTTGACAAGAGGACATGATGGAAAATTTGAGACTTTTGAAGTACACAATCTTATCATGAAATGTGGTTTGCACTCCCTTCTATAGTTAAGTATTAAATCATAGGTGAACCATTAACCAGAGAAGGAGCTTAACAATGGTAAAATTGTACTTTCTATGATTCATATTAAATGCAGAAGCTTATAAAAATATCTTGTCTTTCACAATCATATTCATCTGAAGACTTGTTTGTTGATATATCTCAATGTTCGTGTCTTATCTCACTGCCCCAAATAGTTCAAGTTTCCCTCATGAACTTGTTAGGTTTCTTCCATCCAAACCTATAGAAGGCAGGTTGATACTATGTTATCTATATTTACTAGTCTCTGTAGATGGTATTTTTGGTGAATCCAAATGACTACAGCTGTTCTATATTAATTCCCCCTAGTGCAGAAACATGAGTATTCTTTGCTCTTTTTTCTAGATATTCCAACCTCATAATTTTCAACCAATCAAATATCAAACCTATTGCTGTATAATCTAGTCTTACTGGGAAACTCCTATTCATTGGTCATTCATACAATTAAATGACCTGCACAAAGACAAAGGGAGTGATTCTCACCTCCAATAGTTCCTTGTTATGAACCATATACCAGTTATATTAATTTATTTGAATTCTGAGATGGAAAAGCAAATATGAGATGTGTCGCTAGAGTTCACAGAAACAGGAATCAATGTTCCTTTCACCGTGTTAATTCAGTGAAACAATGCTGAAGTTTGTCACTAGCTAAAGGTTTCCCATGCTTATTTTTTGCAGGATATAGAGGTATCAACTCTATGGAGCCTTGATCCATTTTTCCCAGAAAATATTATCCTTGTTATTTGACCTGGGATCACTCAGGCAAAATAGACATATTATGTCTGACCCATGTACATGTAAGAAGCTTGGGCAGTTCGGTAGTCATGCTAAGTTGTTGACATACTTCATCACTGTCAGCTACTCCAAATGGGAAAAATCAAGAGAAGAGGTCTTTTCTCCGACTCTCGAGTTTAGGTTTCTGTAAGTCATCTATTGGTCTAGTAATTTTACAATGGAACTAGAAATCAGAAGTGACAAATATATGGTCAATAACATTATATAATTGCTGTATAATGGAGGAAAATAACGTCATGCTTTTTCAAAAGGACTTCTTTAATATTTCAAAATTTGTTTCTTTTCTCATTCATCAGATCTTTAAGAATTGTGTATTGTTATTACATTGAGGCATACACGGTTTAACCCATAATGCTAGCATTGCTTATAATCTTCCAGCTGCTTGCCTGACTTCTTTTATCACCCTTTTCAGTTTTTTGTCTGCTCTTGAAGATCCTTCTTCTCTCTAAAGATCCTTCGCTGACTTTGTTAATTCCTCATAAAGTGTCTAGATTCTACCATGCTGATGCATTGCAATTGTGATTGAGCATGGAGGATGCCTGCATGCACGTGTGGCTGTCCAAGTCACTAGCTTCAAGTGATGACACCAGGAGTTGACATCGAAGATACCAGGTTTCATCTGCATGTACACTAATGGAATGCTCTGCAACACCAGAAAATATCACGTACTTCAACTTTGAATTTCATCAGAAAGGTTTAACAACTTTGCTTGTGTTGCTTTGTGGAGCAGGTCTCATTTCTCTTACAAAATCTTTTCTCATTGAAGGGGTTGAAAGAGCATAGAAATTTGCACAATATCCAGTCCCTGTTCTTTCTAGTTGTGCAAGATGTATCCATGGCATGAGTATTTTTTATTCTTAATCCTTCAAGCTGGTTTCATTCATTCACACTGTTGCTTCCTCAAAAGTAAGCTGCATTAATTTCGGGTCTATTTATTTATTGACAAATTACAGATATAGATACTTTTAAATTTTTCTAATAAATTATTTATAAAGAATTAAATATAGATAAAAAATATTGGACAGTTCTCATTAAAAGATCAAATACAGATAAAATATAAATGTAAATTGGATATATTTACACATTATTTTGAAAAAGATACAAATACACATACGAATGAAAACAGATCATCCAAATAGTCATTTGGCTTGCTGAAACATATGGTATAAATTAGCCTCCACGACCACTTACTGGAGCACGTGGAAAGGGACTTTAAGGACTCATCAACCAAATTCTCACCAACAATATTTTTGAGATGAATTTTCGTATGGTGAATTGTTTTATGAGTATACTAGAAACTTAAGGATATGTTTGTTGCTGTCCAGTGACTGGTGTTGAGTCTAGATGTGAACTGCGTGTATTGGAGCGAGCTGAGCTGGAAAAGAAGACAGCAAGGACTTTGCATCTGCAGTAAGCTGGCTTGCTGGCTCCATTACCGCTGCCTTGCTGGTAGTACAATTTTGCCACCGTCCGGCTGTTTACCCTCATAGTCGTACATAATGTTACGGATGGTTTGATAACTGGCCTGCCTCCTGGTGTTCCTCGAGCCATTGAGCCGGCTCCATTTTTGTTTATTGATGTACTAGTTCCAACAGCACCGGTTCGCTGGTGCTCCTTGAAACGTGAGCTCCTTATTTTTCTTCCACATTTTTCATATTATGTAATATCCTTCTATTTACATAAAGTGCCCCCAAACCATTTAGGGTCGAAACAATGTCTTTTTTATTTTCAGTTGAATGTCACACCTCTTCTTGACTTTTACTGATATTAATGTTCTCACCGATATCTGTAGATAACAAACCATTGAATTTGTTTGTGCATAATATTGAGCTAATCGAGTTTAACTCAGATTTATAGTGGCGGTGTGTAATATTTATTAGGGTTTTTTGGATGATTTATTTTTCATTTGTATTTATATCTGTGTCGAAACGATATGTAAATATGTTCGATTTATTTTTTTCTATATTTAATCTATTTGATCTTTTAATAAAACTGTCAACTATTTTTTTTATCTATATATACTCTTGACAAGTAATTTGTTAGAAAAAAGTTTGAAAAAAATATTTGTGTCTGTAATCTGCCAACAAATAAATAGATCCTAAGCTGTCATCCATATCCCTAAACCCCTAAACACTTTCAAACACTAATGTCACGTTTGATGTACATTAATGTTCGGAATGGAATGGAATGATTGGAATGAGAGGAATAGAATGGGTGGTGGAATGATAAATTCCTTTGTTTGGATACATCTTGGAATGAAATGAATTGATATGTTATTTATCAAAAATATTCTTAATAATTAATGTGGATAATGAATAAGTAAGATGACAAAAAAGTAATTTAATGTTAATTATTTATGTGAAATGGAATCACGATTTCTTCTCAACAGAAGAATCGAATTTCCCTCAAAGCCAGAATCGTTGATTTCCAGGAATAGCGATTACGACTTTTAGAAACACAACAAAATGTAGGAATGAGAATGGGAATGGAACTTAGAATCGCAATTCCATTCCAAGTTCATTCTGTCTACTATAAGTAACATAAGGGTTTGTTTGTTTGTTGGCTGATTATAGATACAGACATTCTTTTCAAACTTTTTTCTTTTTGCCAACTAGGTTTTAGGTGCGTAAATTAGGTAGGTCTAATTCAATAAGTAGACGACTTTGGTTTCTTCAATTAAAGTGCAATGGGTGGTGTGGTAACTGCATAGAATATCTAGTAAATTGTCTACCCAATTGTTGCATTTTCCATCATGTAAATTTTCTAGTCTTAGGCCTTCATTATTGTATAGGCATTGGAGTAAAGGAACACCAGCTATGCTTGTATGGTACATCCTCAACCATGGTATGATTCTCAACTATGTACATTAGTTTCTTGGGCTTAGTTTGATTGACCGTAAAGTACCATCCTTGAGATAGTTGCTAATGGGATCCATTTGTTGAACCTGTATGTTCAATGTGAATTTTGATGAGACAATTATTGCACAATTAACTATTTAATTGTGTTAAATTATACTTATTTAATCAAACAACTTAGTCGAACAATATGCTAGAATATATATATATATATATGTTTGTGTGTGTGTGTGTTATGTATGTGTTGTTCTTTAGAGATCGTGCAAGAATTAGTAGGTATAAATTCTTTGAGCATAGCCTTGGTCCTAGGTTTCATCGAGGGCTCGACTAGTTTCTTCATCAGGGCACGACAAAGAAGCATAACCTTAGTCAAGGCTTAATCAAGGCGCAATAAGTTCAAGAGGCAACAAGTTTGAATCTTAGGCTCGACAAGTCCAAATAAGCACAAACTTGATCGAAGTTAAATTTAAGGTGCCACGAGTTTAAGGCATGACAAGTCTAAGGCACGATTGTTTTTAAATACGAGCCGATATGGCATAAAAGAGTCGTTATGCGCATTTAAAGCTTGACGATTTTAAGATGTTTTCTCTAACGAACTTTTAAACTATTAAAGACTATAGATACATATTCCTTTGGAGATTTATATAACTTTGAAAGAGCTTTCATTTGCAAACAAACAAATCAAGAATTCTCTTATTATTGTTGTTCTCTTGTTCATTACTTTGCAAATTTAAAGTAAGAGAGAGAAAATAATTTTAGTGTCCTGTTCTTATTTTGTAACTTTATAAGAGAGCATTATAAAAAGAGAAGGAAATATTTTATTTCCTGAGCGTTATAACTTGTGTACTGCTCTATTTGAGCCATTGAGTTTAAGATCAATAAAGTGTGTGAAGTCCTCTGATTGGAGGCAATTGTGGGATCATGGAGAGTAGAAGCAGGCCAAGCTCCACGTTAAATCCGGGCTTGATTTCTCCTTCTCTATCTTTTTATTTTCCTTCTTGTACCTTATTATTGCTATATTAGCTTATATCAAAGTTTAATTTAATTACTTGTTTGAAAAATTATTTAATTGAGAATTTAGGTCAAATACTCAATTCACCTCCCTCTTGAGTATTTTCTAGTGTGTTGTCAATTGGTATTCAAAGCTTCATCTCTAATTTTCTAATTAATTGCATTTAGAGTAAAGATCATGGCATTAAATGCACTAGGGTTTTTAGAAGGTCCAACTATTAATAGGCAATCTCTTTAAGGGGGGTAACTACTCATATTGGAAGTATAGAATAAATTTTTTTTCTAAAAGCTCAAAATAGACTAATATGGAATGTAATAGAAAATGGGTTTTTGATTGTTGAAGGAAAAGAAGAAAAGATTAGATCTAAATAAAATAGCTATGAAGATATTATATTATGGACTAAATAAAAGTGATTTCAATATAATATGTACATGTAAATCAAATAAAGATATATAAGATTAATAAGAAAAGACTTACGAAGGAATTTCAAGAGTAAAAGATGCAAAAATAAGTCTTTTATGTGGATAGTTTGAAAATTTCAACATGTTTCCAAATGAATCCATAGATGAAGTGCATGATAGATTCATCAACATCATAAATCCCTTGAGTGTGCTTGGAAAAAAATTTCATTAATGTGGAAATAAATTCTAAACTATTCAGGTCTCTACTTAAGGATTGGAAGCAAAGCAAACTGCTATTGAAGAAGTATGAGATTTAAGTACTATGAGTAAAGAGGAACTCCTTGGAGCACTCAAAACACATGAACTAACAAAGAAGTTGTTAAATTCTCTAATAATATTTTGATGATAATAAAAGGATGATTAATTGTTTATAATCTTATTTATTAAGTATGATTGAATAGAAGCTTATTCAGAACTTTTGATAGTTGCATAAATGAGTTTTTACAAAGTCAGACATTATTTCAGAAGTTTCGTTTAAGTTTTGGTATCTAAAGAAAGTCTTTCAAAAGCATTTTCAGAACTTTCAGTGAAACTCATATTTGCTCAACAAGCTAGTCAGAAGCATTTTCAGAATTTACGTTAGTAGACAAATATTCTTATCAATAGGCATTTTCAGAACCTTCTTCAATAAACAAATAAAGTTAACAAAAGCTATTTCAGAACCTTTAAAGCTGGATACGAATTTTTAAGTTGATCTTAAAAGTGATTAAAACTTTGTTTTAATATTTGTCAAGACCCAACTCCACTTGTCAAAGTATATTTGGGTAATATACTTGATGTATTACACTAAGTTGGATTTAATATCATGGGGATCAAATCACATCAAAATGTTTTCAAGTATATATTATATATATATAGATAAAATAATTTGATCTTTCAAATTATTTTTACATGGATTTTTTATATGAAAAAGTTATTATGATGTTTTTCTCTATTAGAAGATAAGACTTGTTACAAGTAAAGAGATTGAGGATAAAGTTTGTTATAAGAGAATAAGTCTTCATATTTTTAAGGGATATCACAACCATCTTTTGGATAAAGATTATAATATCCAGTTTGTTTGTTTAAATCTATCAAGAAGTTTATGACGAGAATATCTTGGCAATAACTGAAGCTTATCACGTCCTACATCGGATAAGGAAGAATTGATTTTTGCAAATTCACTAGAACGATTATGTTTCGTCAAAGATCAAGAAAAATCTTGTTAGTTTATGCTTCTTTCTTTTTAGAAAATTTCATGAAGAAAGATAACACTCAGTTTCAAATCTGAAGAGAAATCTCGGTGGTTATAACAAGATTACTTCAAGTTTATCCAAAGTTAGGATTACAAGAGAAGATCTCGGTACATCTAATGTCTTGGATAAAGATCATAACAATTCATATCTTTTCAAATTCAAATTCAATCATATCACAATAGATAAGGAAGAGAAGATCACGTCTTTCTAATTTTGATGGAAATAGCCGTTGGTGATTAAGAGATATATTTAAGGAATCAGAAGCAAAAATAGATAATAACACGCATTCAGATTCGCATAAAAAGAAAAATTGCTTCTTTCGCAAAGAGCAGCTTACTCTTATATTTTATTAAGCTTAATTTGTAGAGGATTTTTTCTAAATCCTCAAAGATTTATTATTTGTTGAGAAGTGTGAGAGTTATCTATCACTATAGTTGAGTATTAGCTTAGAGTTTAAGCTAGGGAGACTCAATAGTGAGACTTTGCCAAGACATTGGCTTGATTGTACTCTCATTTGAATTTTGAATAGTGATACACAACTGGTTAAGACAACCGGGACCCCGGCATGGAGCTGGAAGAGTAGACTGACGCACAGGCGGAACCACTATAATTTGCTGCCTGATCTTCTAACTCTGATATTTTAATTATTGCATTTTATTTATTTAGTTGTTCTACGGTTTTCAACAATATTTTGTTTTTATTTAAAAAAGGTGAAAATTTTCATATTATAATCAATTCACTCCCCTCTTGATTATTTTAACGGGACCAACAGAAGTAAGGAGAAGAATCAAGTAAAAAGGCTATTGCCTTAAAAGCTACAAGTCATGACTCTAGTGATGATAATGAGGAGGAGGAGGGGTTACCTTAATGGCCAAGAAGTTTATGAAGTTCAACAACAAGACAAACAAGAAAAGATGCTGACAGTAGCTCATCAATCTATAAAAAGGAAAAAAAGGATGTGATGCCCTACTGTAAATATGATAAGCCAGGACACATTCAATAATACTGTCCAATGCTCAAGAAAGCATCCAAGGATCCAGAAAAGAAGCTCTCATCGCCATTTGGAATGATGATGACTCAAGTGACTCAATGAGAACATATACTTCATGGTGTTAGATGATGAAGTAAGCTCTCCATCTTCTCCTTCTTATGATGAAATCTATGATATGTATGAAAAAGTATACAGTAGGTTGATAAAAGCAAAGAAAAAGAATAGTATGCTTAAAACTTTAATGAAGAAAGTAGGAGAAGAGCAGGATGAGTTTAGAAGTGAGTACGAGGAGATTAAAATAGAAAATGAAAAATTGCATGAGGAAAATGATTTTTTTTTAATCGGAAAATGAAAAGATGAATGATAAATGTAAGAAGCTAAAGCTGAAAAATGATGAATTGAGCAAGCTTAATGAAAAATTAACAATTGAGTATGATTTGTCTAATATTGAAGTAAAAACCTTAAATAATGATGATAATATTGTATGTACTGGTAGTAGCAATGATGAAGCTTTTAAAAGAGCTAGAAAAACTAGAAAATAAAGATATTCTATTAAAAGCTTGTTTAAATGATTTAAAGCAACTATAACCAAGTTCACCAAAGGAAAAAGAACCTAAACTTACTTCTTGAAAATCAAAGGTGTGATTCAAACAAATATGGAATTGGTTATAATAGAGAAAATGGATACAAATCCCATAAAACTATATTTGTAAAAGCTACTCACGGGACATACAACTATTGTGGCAAAATTGATCATATTGCACACAATTGTGCAATAAGAAGAACCATGTATTTGAATCATAAAAATAAGCTAGTTTGGATTCCTAAAAGAGAAATCTTTGTTACACTTAACAAAAAAGGACCCAAACTCAAATGGGTACCAAAGAAATAATCTTACGTTTTGTAGGAATCTTCAAGTGGAAACAACAAATGGTATTTAGATAGCGGCTGCTTTAGACACATGATTGGAGATGCATCACAACTTTAAACTTAAATGATAAAGGGAATGTCACCTTCAGAGACAATTGCAAGTCAACTATTCTTGGTGAAAGTAACATTATAGTAAATAAAGATTAAATTATTAAGAATATGCTTTTGGTTGATTTAAAACATAACTTGCATAATGTTAGCCAATTATGTGATAATGGTTTTAGAGTAATATTCATTGCCAATAAATGTTCTATTGAAAGAATTAACAATAATCAAGCTTAATTTAAAGGGTATAGACAAAGAAATATCTACAAAATCAATCTAGATAATTTCAAATAATCAAATGAAACTTGTCATTACTCTCAAAATCACAATAGTTGGCTATGGCACAGAAAATTGGATATGCTAGTATGGATGTAATTTCAAAACTTGTTAAAAGCAATATTGTCAAAAGTTTACCAAAAATAAAATTTCAAAAGGACAATATTTGTCAAGTATATCAACAAGGAAAGCAAACTAAGACTTCTTTCAAGTCTAAGGATGCTATTTCCGTCTCTAGGCCATTAGAATTATTGCATATGGACTTATTTGGTCATAATCAAACTTTAAGTTTAGGAGGCAAAAAATATATCTTGGTTATTGTTGATGACTTCACTAGATACATGTGGTCTTTCTTTCTAGCATCTAAAGACAAAACAAGCAATGTCTTTTTTAGATATTATAAGAAAGACCAAAATGATAAAGGTCTTAATATTATAACTATTCGAAGTGATCATAGGGGAGAATTTGAAAATTATGAAATGGATGATTTTTACAGTAAAAATGGAATTGAAGACACTTTTTTAACATCTAGAACTCCATAATAAAATGGTGTAGATAAAAGGGAAAATAGAATCTTAATTAAAATGGTTAGAACCATGTTGTGTGAAAACATTTTACCTAAATACTTTTGGGCTAAAGCTGTTAATATTGCATGTTATATATCAAATAGAGTTTTCATAAGATCAATTCTTAAGACAACCCCCTATAAGCTTTGGAAAGGAAGAAAACCTAACATCTCTTATTTTCATCCATTTGGCACTAAATGTTATATCTTGAACAATGCAAAAGAACAATTAGCTAAGTGTGATGTTAAAGTGATAAAGGCATTTTTCTGAGTTACTTTTTAACTTGTAAAGCATATAAAGTATTTAATAAAAGAACCTTGGTTGTTGAAGAATCTATTCATGTTGCTTTTGATGATTCCTTACTTCATATATGTTCACGTGATGATGTGAATAATATTTGTGCTGATTTGGATAAGTTTTTTCTTGAAAATAATAATAAAGAAGTAGATAAAGGAGATAAACATAAAAAGGATGTTGTTAATGAATCTGTTAATAATGATTTTCCTAAAAAATGGAAATATGCAAGATCACACAAAAATGATCTAATAATAGGTGAACCTTCTAAGATGGTACAAACCAGATCTTTCCTAAGAAATATGAGTAGTCTAGTCTTCTTATCCCAAACCGACCTTAAAAATACATTAAAAGCTTTAAAAGATGAATTTTGGATACAAGTTATGCAAGAAGAATTAAACCAATTCATAAGGAATGAAGTTTGGAACTTGGTTCCTAAACCTGATAGTAGACCAATTATTGGAATTGAGTGGGTATTTAGAAACAAACTTAATGAAGCTAGAATAATAACTAGAAATAAAGCTCGATTAATAGCTAATGATATAATCAAGAAGAAGACATAGATTTTGATGAGATCATTGCCCCGGTTGCTAGACTAGAAGCCAGTAGAATGCTTTTGGCATTTACTACATTAAAAAATTTTACTCTTTTTCAAATGGACATCAAAAGTGTTTTCTTAAATGGTTTTATAAAAGAAGAAGTTTATGTAGAGCAACCACCGTGTTTTTTAGAAAAATGAATTCTCATCTTATTTACAAATTAAACAAAAATCTTTACGGTCTCAAGTAAGCTCCTAGAGCTTGGTATGGAAGACTCAGTAGCTTCCTATTAAACAAATGATTTTCATTGGAAAAATTGATACAACTCTTTTTATCAAAAATCACAAGTCAGATACAATGACATTGTGTTTAGAGCTACTATTATGAGTCTTATAAATGAATTTTTTGAGTGCATAAAGAGCGAATTTGAAATGAGCATGATGATAGAACTCAGTTATTTTCTAGGTTTTCAAATAAAGCAATCTAAAAATGGAGCCTTCATAAATCAATCCAAATATACCAAAGCACTCTTGAAAAGATTCAAAATGGATAACTATAAAACAAGATCTATACCTATGAGCATAAGTGTAAGACTTAACAAAGATGAAAATGGAAAAAATGTGTGTGAAAAGTTTTATAGAGGCATGATAGGTAGCCTATTATATCTAACAACTTCAAGACCTAATATCATGTTTTTGGT
The DNA here is from genome assembly GCA_024138025.1 of Combretum micranthum. NCBI lineage: Eukaryota > Viridiplantae > Streptophyta > Magnoliopsida > Myrtales > Combretaceae > Combretum > Combretum micranthum. Next base: position 263,969 of record JAMXBD010001783.1, read on the forward strand.
GTGCGTATGTGCACGATTTCAATCTTACCTACAGGAATCACACTTGAATGTAGTAAAATACATACTCAATATTTTGCAGGCACTATTGAAATTAGCTTGTGGTATCCAAAGTTTACCTCTTTTGATCTAGATGAATACTCTGATGTTGACTTTGCTAGGTGTAAAGTTGATCGGAAAAGCACATGCTATACATGCCACTTTCTTGGGAACTTCCTAATATCTTGGCACCCAAAGAAGAAAAATTCAGTTGTAGTTTCAAATACTGAAGTCGTATGACAGTAGATGTTGTGCACAAGTTTATGCATAAAACAAACTTTGCTAAATTATGGATTAATGTATGAAAATGTTCCAGTTCACTACGATAACATAAGTGCTATAAATTTAACCAAAAGTCCAATCCAACACTCAAGGACCAAGCATATCGAAATTGGACATCATTTCATTAGAGATCATGTTCTAAATTGAGATATTAGCTTGGAATTTGTTGATATAAACACTTAAATTGCTGCTAGTTTTACAAAACCTTTAAGTGGGGATCGTTTTTGCACTTTGCGTAGAGAATTGGGCATGATCAAGAATGATGAGTGCTAAATATCATGAGAGATGTTAATCTAAAACTTAATCTTGGAATGACAGAAGCTATTACATTTTGTGATGATTGTGAGATATTCTAACAGCTTAAAATCTATGATTTCTTTTGTGCATGTTCAAGATAAATTTGTGCTAAAACCTGATTTTGAATGCTGAAATGGTTATTCATGTTTTTGATACGTCAAAATATTTCAATTGCTTAGTAATGCTTTTTATTTGAACATGCTTTTTAGACTTCTTAGACAATTTGTGCACTCTTGGTAAACCTATTCTGCAATTTTTTTATAGTAACTTATACAAATTGTGATATGAGGATTTTTGCTTTTTTTTTTTTTTTTTTTTTAGACTTGTATGTTGTCTATGCATCTCTCCTTATTTGAAATGTTATGAGTTTGTCCTCTTGTTTTGGATGAGTCCAAAGGGGGAGAGAAATATTAAATGCACAATTAACATACATAAAAGGGAGAGAAAAATAGTGTTTTGATGAATCAAAGGGGGAGAAAAAATTTTAAATGCATATTATAGCATACGTTGTGTTTGTTTGACCATTAAATGTAACTTGTATTTCCCTAAGATTAAGCATAAGATTTTGAATCAAATTTGAGAAAATTCTTTTGAAACTTGGATGCTTATCTTAAGAGGAGTATGCTTAATTGAGAGGGAGTTAATTGTACATGATTATCTTCATAAAAAAAGGGGAGATTATTGAACCTGTATGTTTAATGTAAATTTTGATGATACAATTAGTTGCACAATTAACTACTCAATTGTGTTAAACTACACTCATTTAATCAAACAACTTGGATGAACAATATGCTAGAATATTTATGTGTGTGTTGTTTTGTTCTTTGGAGATTGTATAGGAATTAGCAGGGATAAATTCTTTATGCACAGCCTTAGTCACGGGTTTCATCAAGGGCTCAACAAGTTCCTTCATCAGGGCACGACAAGCTCAAATTTTAGGCCGACGAGTTCAAAGAAGCACAGCCTTAGCCGATGGTTAAATCCAATATGCAATAAATTTAACGGGTGACAACCTTAGGGTGTGACAAGTTTGAATCTCAGGCTCGACAAGCCCAAATAAGCACAAACTTGATCAAGGGTCAAATTTAAGGCACCACGAGTTTAAGTACGATAAGTCAAAGGCATGACAGTTTTAAAATACAAGTCAAGGTGGCATAAAATAGTCGTTACGCATTTTAAAGCTTGACGATTTTAAGACGTTTTCTTTAACGGAATTTTAAACTTTTAATGACTATAGATACATATTCCTTTAGAGATTCATATAACTTTACAAGAGCTTTCATTTGCAAACAAACAAATCAATAATCCTCTTATTATTGTTGTTCTCTTGTTCATTACTTTGCAAATTCTAAAGTAAGAGAGAGAAAATCAATTTTAGTTCTGTTCTTATTTTGTAACTTTATAAGAGAGCACTACAAAAAGAAAAAGGAAATATTTTATTTCTTGAGTATTGTAACTTGTGTATTGGTCTATTTGAGCCTTTGAGTTTGAGATCAATAAAGTGTGTGAAGTCCTCTTATTAGAGGTGATTGTGGGATCGTGGAGAGTAGAAAGCGGGTCGAGCTCCACGTTAAATCTGGGCTTGATTTCTCCTTTCCTATCTCTTTCACTTTCCTTGTTGCACCTTTATTACTATATTATCTGTTATAAAAGTTTAATTTAATTAATTTTTTGAAAATTTATCTAGTTGCGAATTTATATCAAATACTCAATTCACTTCCCCTCTTGAGTATTTTCTAGTGTGTTTTCACCATTTACTTGGCTCACGAGCGATTTGTTGGACCTGCAAGATTTCTATCCTTTGCATATAAATGCTTCTTTCCAGGAGAAATTTAGTGAAAACTTTATCGTTCATCGGTAGGAATCAAAGATCTTGGCTTATGCAAATTTATAGAGCTCATTAACATTAGAATTTTCAACCTTTAGAATTTTGTTAATACTCCAAGAGGGAAATTTAGAAGCTAGCTCCTTAACAATAACTAAATATGTAATCATAATAGCGCCATTTGTCTTGTATTGTCTATTAACTTAGTAAACCACGAGTTGAGAGTTTGAGTATATCTTTAACCTTTCAACTCTGATTTCCTTAGCTAGCTTTAACCTTTCAATGATAGCTTTATATTCCGCTTCATTGTTTCTAGCTTTAAATCCAAACCAAACTATATCCATCAAATAATAAATACCATAACAAAATCGTTAAAAGATTATGGCATTTAATAAATCATTATAATAAAAATTTACAATTAAAAGTAAAGTATTAAGGTTGATGTCGAATTTGGTATCTCAACTTTGTCCAAATGTGCAAGTAAGGACCTGCACTTTAAATAAATCAATTTCATACCTTATTGAACTTTTTGAAGATGTTGGCGTGACACTTCTAACCTATAGAAACATGCCTTATGTCCCCATTTATATTTGAATCACTAATAATAATATAGCCTATCATTTCTATGATTATTATTTTTATTATTATTATTATTAGCATTACTAATCAAAATATTATTATAATGACGAATAATCTAAGCTCACAAACGCAACAACCCAATTTAACTTAAACACACAGCCAACCCATTTTAGTTTTATGTTTTCAACTTCTTTAAATATGCGCTCTTTGGCTATCTATTATATATAAGACTAATTGGGGACATTCTCTTCAACTTAACACCTCTATTTCATGCAACAAAAAGTTAGTAATGTGGAACTTTAAATCAATCAATTTCATACCCAACTGAACATTTCAAGGACGCTAACGAACATTAGTTGATGTGACACTTTTAACTTGTAGAAACATGCTATGTGTCTACATATATATATATATATTTAAATCACTAACAATAATTTAACTTAAACACATAACCAACCCACTTAGTCTTATGTTTTTTACTTCTTCAATTGTGGGCTCTTTTGGCTACATATCACATCTAAGACTAGTTGTTAAAAAGTTTGCAATGTAGGAAATTCTCTTCAACCTAACACTCTTTTTCATGCTATAGGAACAGAGCATGGAAGACCTAATTCCCAACTAAGTCATTGGGATGCTAACATGAAATATAAAACACAACTTATAATACGTGTTTGCCTGTACTACTCGATCACAATGCTCTTCACTTGTAACATGCATGACTTATAATACACATTCAATTTATATATAATATATATAATATGAATAACCACTTTGAAACTCGAGGTACTTGATTGAATTTCTTTTTCTATAAATGTAAAAAAATGAATTGATTTGGAAAACTATAATTGATTAGCATAGAGAGTTAGGAATTATTCATATAAGTAATTACCAAGCATCAAAAACTCCTCTAGATGAAGGATTCCAAGGTAAGACATAATATAAATCAAGGCATAATACTCTTTATATAATATCATTTTAATTTGAATGAAAATATATTACAAAATTAACTAAAGCTTTCAATTGCATGAGTAACTAAATATTATTAATTTAAAATAATAAAGTACTGTTTCAAACAAGACTTGCTATACACCAACCAATGAAGCAATATATTACAACTTAACAAACAAATAATAGAAGATAGTGATATTTTCATAATAAATACAAATATTTTGTAGTAGCATAACAATAGTTAGTTAAAAAATTTAAAGTAGGCATACATGTAAATGATTGTAACAAAATAGAATTGCAAACAACACGAATATAAATAGATGAAAGCAAAAGGAGAAAAGCATTCTTCCCTCGAACATAAAGAGAGTCTTCTGTCTAGAGAGTAGGCTTCTCTCAAATCAGCCTATTATCTGCACATTCACAACAAATAACCATTAGAGAGAGCAGTACTGATAAAAGAAGAAAACAGAGAGAGAGAGCTCACGTTATGGTTCATACTTGTGTAGTAGAGAGGCGAAACTAAAGGAATGAAGTGGAAGTAAGGCAGATGTTGAGAATGGTTGGGCTTATTTGAGTATTAAGCTGAACACTATCATTTAGTGCTCTCATCTTGTTTGGAGTAACATTGAGACCTTAGAGATTCTCGGAAAGTGAGTATTGAGTTCTTGAATCTTAGTGACACTTGAAACAAGAAACATGACTTTAGATGAAAAATTGGAGAAATTGTAAGCTACAATTATGCAAGAAATGGATAGAAAGTTAGCAGTTTATGGAAGAGGTGAAACAAACTATAAGCAGTAGCTTATCAACAATGGGGAACCTATAAAAGGCTAGTTTCTTCTTTCTATTAGGAGGGAATGAAACGTAATGTAGAGGAGTTTGTGTAGCAATGTGAAATTCTCAATGGGTTAAATACATGACAAAGGAACCAACTGGTTTATTACAACTATTGCTTGTTCTAGAGAGAGTTTGGGAAGACATCAACATGGATTTTATCACATTCCTCCCAACATCACATCGGTTTTTAGTAATATTAGTAGTGATGGATAGACTTTCCAAATATTGTCATTTGAGTGCTCTTGATAAGCACTTATAGCAACTAAGGTTGCTCAGCTGTTTTTAAATATGGTAGTGAAATTACATGGATTTCCACAAACCATCGGTTCAAATAAAGATTTTATTTGTACGAGTAGATTTTAGATGAAACTGTTCAGGCTCACGGGACTCAATTACATATGTCAAGTGCTTATCATCCGTAATTAGATGGTCAGACAGAAGTGTTAAATCAAGTGATTCAACAATATTTAAGAAGTTTTGCAATGGAGTTTCCGACTCAGTGGGTAGAATATTTACCATGGGATGAATATTTATATAATGCATCCTATCATCAAGAGGTAGAGGCAACATCGTTTCATGTTGTTTACGGTAGAGTACCTCTGAATTTACCAGACTATTTTAGAGGTAACTCTAAGTTAAAAGCATTGGCCACTGAGCTATGTAAAAGAAATGAGCTTTTGAAGGCACTACGGTCTAGATTATTAGAAGCACAAAATCATATGAAACCAGTAGCAGATATTCATAGAAGGGATATTGCATTCAAGGAGGGCGATTTAGTCTTTGTGAGTGAAATGATCCAAACACCACCCATAAAATTTAAAAATTTAAATGACATAGCTACAAAATAATTAGGAATTTAAATAAAGAGAATGGATAAAATTAATTAGTGGGTTAGCTAAAATGGATCTTAAAGTTAGTTGGTTAATAGATTTTGGTTAAAAAAGAAAAATCTACCAATGGGAGCCTAATAGGACTAGATAGTTGAGATTGTGTCATGTAGCACTCTAGAAAAGAGCCTTACAAACCCTAGACCCTAGCCCCCATATAAATACTCTTATATTTTTTGCATTTTCTTCTTTAAGAACTTACTATAATCCTAAGGTAAGAAACCCTAGACCCTAGCCTCCACTTAATGCTAATTAAGTAAGGTTAAAAGAGGATTAACACTAATAAGCTAAGGTTATCTATTTCATGTTAAGAAATGATGGCAATGGAGTTGAATTAAGAGAAAGGGCAAAGCAACAACTTTAGTGAAATTTATGACAAGATTAGTTTGAGATTTTCAAGTATCAAAATGCAAAGTTTATAATGTTTTAGATGTTGTTTCTAGTATGGAGGTGTTGGTAGGAAGTGAAGATAGCAAATAAGTTATTTTTGGAGGTGTTTTGAGCTTTGGAGTACAACCTTACAGTGGCAACAATAAGGTTAGACCTAAAATCTACTCATTGTGTTATAAAGATGTGTTAATAGAGGGATAGAATAATTTTAGTAAGATAAAAGATGAAGAAATTACACATGTTAAATTGAAGTTCTGTTAGAAATATATTTTGAGATGAAGAAGGTGATTAATGTGCCTAACTTATGAAGAGAGATGAAACAAACATGGGGTTTGATGTTGTTAATGTTAAAGCTACTAAAATGAAAATTTTGTGCTTTTAAGTTCTGAAAATTTTGGAGAAACCATGATGAACTTGGTAGTTGTTGTCGAAATTACATGTTTTAGGCTTTCAACTTAGATTAATCATGTTTTAACAAATAAGAGATGAAAATAGAAGAGAATAGGCATAAACACGATAATCTAATAACTTTAAGATCACTAAAAGTTGTTCTAAAGCATGTTTTTGATAAAAAAATATCAAGTTTGAACACGATATTTCACGAACCAAGAAAAGCACGATATGGACACGAGATCATGTACCTGCCCGTGCTTCTCTCTATTCTAAAAACACTTGAAATCTAGAAGAACATGAGGGGATACATCCAGCCGTGTTCCCCTATACTTCTTTCTATTTTAAAAAAGGTTAAAAACTAGAAAAACACAGGGAGATTCATGCAACTGTATTCCACCCATGCTTCTCTCTGCTCTAGAAATGCTTTACAGCCTAGAAGAATAGAGGGAGATATGTGCAATTGTTTTTCCCACCGTGCTTCTCTTTAAACCCCAAACAAAAAAGGAACACACTTAAAACACAACTAACCTATCCAATCATGTACTAGAGCATAGGGAGATACATCCCCCCGTATACCAGTTGTGTTCTTTGCTAGCCCCTTTTTCCTTCTTCAATCCCTGTCTAAACCGAACCAAACTTGATCCAACCTTTTCCTTGGACTTAAATGACCTCTAAACATGTTTTTTAAGTAAAATGGTTAAGTTAAGGAGACCTAGATGTAATAAACAATACAAAGGATTAAAGATAATTAATCACGAACTATCACAATTTCAATCGTGAACAGTTATTGGACATCAAGTTTAGAGACGGATAACAAGCTAGAACCGAGCAACAGGTTTACAGTAATTGCTTGTTGTTTGCTAGGATAGTATTAATAACAGGATTAAGAATTTCAACTCAGCTTAATTGAGTGTTAGTTGTTGCTTAGCCGCTTACTCTAGGAGTGACACCTCTAGACTAGATTGTATGGCTAATTACAATTTTGGGATGATGCGCTAGTTTATGTGATTAGGCTTCCATAGATGCATGGTTTAGGCTCAATAGGTAGTTGATAGGGAAATTTTCGAGATTGAGCAGCTAATTAGGAGCAAGTGCAAAGTTGTGACAAGTTATACAACGTAATGAGACCCTATATAAAACATCACAATAGACAGTGTTCGTTGGTGACAGCTTATAAGGAGATGACCCAAACAAAACTATTTCCTCTTTTTCTTTCTAGTAAATTTTAGGGACTAATCGAAAATCCCTCTTCAGTGTATGATCTAAAGGAACCCTATCCCTTTTGTTTGGTAAGAGTCATGAGTACTCTTATGTGTGTTTGTATTTCTAGGATATGCTGGGAATACTTGTTTGCTGACATAAAACTTAATTAAACTTAATTTGTGATTGTTGCATTAGCCTAGGTGTGCATGACATGTGTATATGCATTTGATTACTATTGTATTGGGCCTTGCCTCTCACTTTTCATTATTTTAGGTATTAAAGATGACTACTTCATGGATTTACATTACAACTCTATGGGTTCAGGACTGAGGAATTTGGAGAGTGACATGAACGAGTAGAGAGCTATGTGGACTTGAGAAAACTTTATGAATGTTTATGTTTCTTATGCTTTATGGAAGATTGTAAACCTCAAGCTATTCTACCACTTTTGGTCAGGTGCCAAACTTTGAAACCTGGTTGAGCCTAGCTCCCCTTTTATGGCTACCATTTTAAACTATTTTAGACTTTAAATTTCCATTTTACTCTTTCTTAAAGCACTTTTCTACATGATGGTATAATGGTTTCTAAAGTAATGATAAATCATCTTTTGATATGTTATGGTTTTACTAAAGAGCTTAATCACGATTTCACAACTAAAATTTGATTAGTAAACTAAACTAATTGTTGGAAGCCTTGCAAATGTCACTTGGAGGCTATGTGTGTGGCAAAACAACCATAACCTTAAGTGCCCTAAGGGTTGGGTCGTTTCAGTGAGACTCTAACCCTATAAGCAACTATTGGTTTATGAAGTCTATCATAAATTGAGCAAGAAGTATTATGGACCATTTTGTATTATTCAATGAATTGGGGAAGTAGCTTATGAACTAGAGTTACCACCTATAGCTAAAATTCACAATGTTTGTCATGTCTCAACTTTGAAATTATTTCAAGGTATCTCATTTCCTACTTTGGATTTACCGGATCAAGCTATAGGTAACCATCCTTTATTACGACCACTCTCCATTTTCGAATTTAGGGCTATTGCACTAAAAGGTCATTCTGTTTGACTATTTTTGTTTCAGTGGTTAGGGTTATTGCCTGAGGATATTGCAAAGAGTTTCAGCGTCTTTACCTCATTACAACCTTAAGGACAAGGTTGTTTTCGAAGACATAGAGAAAATTGTTACAACTCAGCAAACAAATAATAGAAGATAAATATATTTTCCAAATAAATACAATGATTTCGTAGCAGCATAATGATAGTCAGTTAAAAATAGTTAAAGTAGGTGTTGCACGAGCTGATTCTAGGCCGATAGAGATAACTCCTGTAAACGCAAAAGAAAGGTCAAAGGGGTACCAGGGGCCACTTCGATGCATAAGTTAGTATGTGGGTAAGGACATTGTTGTCTATAAAGAAGTACACAAGCATGCTTCTCTTTTTTTGTTTACTTATTTTCTTGTCCCCTTCCCTAAGAGGGAGTAGGGTATTTAAAGTGTTTAGGGTCATACCAGGATAGATCGTTTCCCAATAGCTAACCCAGTACACAACGTAGTGAGGATACCTGAGTTGAAGATTCATGGCTTCTAGGAGCAGGGTCAAGTTGATGGTGTCCCTCCCAATCATAATATGTGACTAGAGTGCTTGCCTTGGTTGGAGATCATGAGGTTGAGTTCATTAGATAACTAAGATTGTGTGGCTCTTTCGGCCTTTCCAAGATGAGGTTTCTTGGACGTCACAAGCACGGGCTCCTTTTAGAGGCCCTTTGACATACCTAAGCCTTGAAGCCTAACAGAACAAGTGGACTAAGAGCTATATTCTACTATTAACATATATCCCCCCCCACTCTTATTGTGGGAGAGCAAGGAGAGTGTATAATACACGAGGTCATTGGCTCGAGGTGGTCATTATTGGTTATGGGCAAGCAGCGCTCCTCATTTGGGATGTATCCCTATGTCATTGATATTTTGTGGTAAGGGCTGTTTGAGTTCCTACTAGGTATCATACTTCGTATGCTTTGTTGTTGTCGAGGACATGTGGTTTCCCTAGGGGCCTTTGTGGATTTGAAAGGTCTTAGTAATAATTATTCCCTAGATTTGACAGCTATGATTGTTGGTTAGGACGTTAGGGCTTTGAGACCTGCTTACAGTCTTGAGGGATTAAGGCCTTTACATCTCCCCCCATTCTTCTATAAATATGTGTGTTTTGTGGTCATTTCTTCGTAGTGTTTTTGAATTTCATTGAGAGAATTATCATCTTGAATCTTTATCGCCTTCTTTAATATTTCTATGTGCCTGAGAATTCAGCGATGTCAAGCCCAAGTAACTCCTACACCCCATCTTTTTTGCATGACTCCAATGGTAGGGTTTAGAGGCTCATGGATGAGGTAAGGAAGGACGAGAGAGAGGCAAGTATTAGCTCAAGAAGGTCAAACTTGGGAGGTGATGCGATTTTTTCAATTGGTGGTGAAGCTTCAAGTGGTAGCCTAAATTCAGCCGTCCACGATGATAAGGGAGGCTTAACAGGCGATGGTTCTTTCGTAGGTCTGTTTATTGAACTTGTTGAAATGGTGTACCGAATTCCCTCGGACGGGTATGTGGATGATAGCGAAGGAACAAGCCTCGTAGTACCTCTTCATAGTAGGACGGTTGTTGGTGATTGTCCTAACGAAGTACGCAGCAAGCTTACTAACATGGAGCTTGAGGAGCACTAGAGGAGTGAGATACGAGGCTGTCTAGAGGATAGGGAGGTTTTCCTTCCTTCTTCTTCAAACCAGTTCTATTTTATGGAAGGGCGGGCTTTTTTCCTAAATGAGAAAGCTTCTAGTTTTGGTTTACATATGTCATTCTCCCGTCTAAGAGGGCTTTTTTAACCATCACTGGCTTTCTTCGGCATAATTGCTTCCAAATGCTTGGAGACTGCTGGTGGCCTTTGAGACTTTATGACTTAGTCTAACTGTGAGGCTTACTTTGGTTCTGCTCTAGAGATACTACTATTTCAAACAATCTAATGAGGGATGATGGTATCTTCTGAGGCAACCTAAGAGCTCCTTTACGCTAGGTAGACTTACAAGTTCCAATGGTCCTCGATGGAAGAAGAAGTTCTAGATCGTTCAAGCTAAGGTAGGCACACAATATAATTTTAGCTTTTGGGTGAACTAGTGTAAACCTATCCGTAATACGATGCCTCCAAGGTTGAGGCCTCATGATGCTTATGCCAAGCGGGCTATTAATGGCATATGAGCTTTTGAGGTAGGAAATAGTTGGATGCTGAGCTTATGGTGAAGAACTTTTTGAGTGGGAAACCAATCACTGATGAAGGTGTGGCTTGATTCTTCATGCACTCATGGCCTCTCTCTCTCTTTCCCCCTCCCTCCATTCACTTGTTGAGTCGAGCTCTAGAGAGACGTCATTGTAAGGAGGGTTCGAGATTTTCAACAAGCTCAACTCGTTAGGTATTTTTTTCTTTATTACTGATTGTTCCTTGTTTTTGTTATATTTTTTTCAAAGCATGAGATGCCAGTGTTAGAGTAGCTGACATTCTTTCTGCTCTATCAAAGAAAAGAAAGAGGGCTCTGACTAAGAAGAGGTCCTGTTTAGGTCAAGCCTCAAGCTGTCGAGTTGTTGATTTGGAAGCACAAGATCCTAGGGGTACTTGCGTCACGGTAAAAAATGTGGTGGCCGAGGTTGGAGTTAAGGCCGGAGTTGTTGCTATTGAGGTTGGGATGATTAGCCCTGTCATCCGGTCGGAGAGGCCCTCTCGCCGTGCTTGGTCTCCCAAGGAATGAAGTCTAGCTCATCTTTTCTCTATGCCTATACAAGTTTATAGTGTGCTCATTGAGCTGGGGTCATAGGTCATGGGAGTCAGCCTGATAGAGGGGTTATTGGTGGTCCTCTCGACTTTGTTAAGGTGTAGGCTTTAAAGTGAGCTGACATACCTGTGGAATTGCCCTCTCTCGAGGAGGTAGCCCACTTAGAAGATAAGAAGAGGTTAAGGGCATTTTATGGTAGTCTATCATTAGTAGATTCGGCTATAGATTTTTCAGCGTGGAAGATGTATGAGTTGAGGTTATGGTATTATTTACGTCGGTCTTTTTATTCTTCAGCTATTCGCATTCTTTTATTGTTTGTTTTTAGGCTTTGGTGATGACTACTGAGGCTTTCAAAGTGTTAAGGGTGAATCATGAGGTAGTACATTGTGTTCCTCCTTTCTATCTTTTGTTGAATTCCCCATGACTTGTAATTTAAAGTTGCTTTCCTTTGTTCAGGGTTCAGGGTTTAGGGGAGCTTAAGGTAGTAAAAGTGAGATCAAAGAAGGAGCTCACTGAGGCTAGGTAGAGTGAGATGAGATGCAAGAGTGAGGTACTTGCACTTATCAAGAAGCATGAGAGGCTGCTATAGCATACAAAAGACAATGTCTTGTATAGTCAAGCTGATATGGTTGAGGCGAGGAGGAAGCTTTCTCTTGATGAAACAGTGGCTGTTGAATTTGAGGGTAAATCGAGGTATGTGAATGTCAAGTGAGATGAGATTTCTCGTTAATTGCATGAAATGGGAGCTTGAGCTCACTACTTTGGAGATCGGTAAGCTAAGGGAGGGTATCCGATCTTCCAACTTGGACCAGAAATCTAAGGGTAAGGTCGTTTGAACTCTTTGGCATGTGATTATCCATAATTGCTTGTGTTCTAACTTCCTTTACTTCCTTGTTGTTGTTACAGGCTCGCGTAAAGTACTTAGAGAGCGGTCAGCGGATCCCAAAAGCTACTAACAAGCAGGTTTTGAGAGAGCTTTTTAAAAGTAAGAAGTGGAAGGGTACCTAGGTGAAGCTCGTTACAAATACTGCCAAGCTGATAAAAAAGATGTTACTAGAGAGGTATCTGGCCTTAGACGTTAGCTTTCTGGCAGCTTATTTAGAGGAGGCTCCAATAGAGGTTTCTTTTGAGCATGAGGGTGGTGGAGAAGGAAATAAGCAAGGTAGAGTCAGAATCGAAGAGGGTGGCCAGGCTGATGCTGCTGTTGTTCCTGGGGTTGAAGGAGTCCAAGTTTACACTGTTTCCATAGTCAAGGCCCATGTGTCCTATCAACAGAATTTTATGCCAGCAGCTTCATATATTATGATTGAGCCCTAAGTAAAGGGTCATGTTGAGGCGTTGTTGTAGTTCCTTAGCCTATGACAAGCGATGAAATTTTTGGTGAATGTGGGCCTAACTAATTGATTTTTTCTTACTGGTTCGTCTATAGTTCGTTTCATGTATTGGCCTTCTAAGAGCCTTTTCTATCTGTAATCCTTCAAGAATGTGTATTTTTCTTCATTAATACATGGATGCATTTTGCAAGTTTGGCTTGTTCTTAGTTGCTTTTGTTTTTTTAAGTTTCTTATTTTCTTCATCCATGTTAGACTTGTCATTTAGTTCCTTGGTCAGTAGTATGTTGTTAGTATGACTTTCTATAGGGGATGATATGATCCTATAGAAGGGTCGGTGTGTGCCAGAACACTTTCTTTTTTTATGTTCATGGAGTCCTTAGGTGCGATTGGATTGTTGGCATAAGTTAACCTCGTGATCTCAAAAGGTTTGGTGGCATATTGTTGCCTATAAGCAGTCGTCGAGTAGATATCTCTCCACTAACCATATTTATCTTACTTGGCTTTACAAATTTATACTTCCCTTTCCACCTTCGATTGCAAAGAGTTTGAAAAACCATGAACCTTATTTCTGTTAACCTACTATGGGTCGAAAGGTCAAGCCCCAGGAGGTGGCAAGTTATGTGGTGTTGTTGAAGCTTTGCTATCTTTGTTTAAGTAGGTCGAAAGCCCTATAGTCCCTGTTTATGCAGACTCATCACTAGCGTCGTGGTAGTGTGTTGGGCGTGTTATTCCATGCCTATTCCTGCTATTGTTGTCATGCCCCGAAGGGTACCGTAAACGTGACAATCAACCACACATAATATTAAAGCTGATGAATGACAACCTGAGTCATGCAAGAGCTTTGATATTACGTGCAAGGCATGTTTCCAAGATATTATGAGAATCAAAGGGGTATTACATTTAAGGAGATAATAAAAGCATGCAAGAATTTATAAAGATAATCATGTAATAATCATTAAATTTAAAATTCTTACAACTACTTAGGGGGCATTCCCCCATTCTTAAAGTCTTGCTATTCTGAGCCAACTTAATAACATACATAAATATATCAAAAGCCTACTATAGAGATTTTTCTTAGAAGTTTACACCCAATAACTAAATATGCAAACTTCTTCTAAAAACTCCTAGTGACTTCGGATCGTACCTGACAAAAGGGGCTCCTTAGTGCCAACCACAAGTAATCAAACTGTAACAAAAAGCTATAGGGATATAAGCAAAACTAGCTTCGTGAGATAACTCCTTCTTCAAAACATTTTCATAAAACATACAAGTATTTTAGACAATTATATGTGTATGCAACAATCACATGAGCAATCAAAATACACACAATTAACCACAAACTATGTGTGGCATAGATTTTGCGTCCTCCTTGTCGGGGGTTGTGTAAATCTCCGAAATTTTGGATTCGAATTAAAGTTTAAACCCTAATTAGAAGTCAACCGGATTTCCAGAGTCAACAAAACCCTAGTTTACCGTAACCGCTTAAGTCTGGCATCACCGTTTAAGAAACCCTAAGAGAGCAAGGAAAATTTTAGTGAGTAGGATAGTTCGTAATTATCCAAGGAAGCCTAAAAAGATCAGTTTAATAAAACCGAAACTCGTTTTGAACCCGATCGGGCACGACTCTTGAAAAACATGTCCCGGAGCCCGGAATAGGAAAAATATTCCGAATATACCGTTAGACTCGTAAAAATATAAGATTTTCAAAAATGTCAATTTCATAATTTTTCGATGGCTAAAAATATCAGATATCGCATTTATACGCGTATTTTCTTACTAGCGGTATTTAATTATCATGTCTACTTTATATTACACTGTTTTTTACTATTCTACACTATTCATCTATCTCTACTTTTTCTTACAACCTACTCTTACAACCCATACACCTATTTCTTACACATTTTCATTTTCAATACAATTTCACATCTTTCATTTCTTACTTTTAATTAATCAAAAGATAAAAAAATTAATTTTCCTCTCTCCTACACCAAGATTTGCATCGGCCCCCTTCTTTTTCTTTCTTAATTGTTTGTTTTTCATTTATTTAATTAGCACAATTTATCTCCCATATTTTTCTATAAATACCCCATCATACTTCCACTTCTTTCACACTTCTTCTACACTAAAGTTACTATACTCAACTCTCTCTCAAATTTCTCCAAGAAGTCTCTTACAAGAAGTTCTCTTCTTCTTCTTTCTTTTAGGTAATATGCCTTCAAGAATTTCATATGTTCATCTACTTAGTATGAACTTAGTGTGTGTTTTCTAAAACCATGAAGGTTAAGAAAGCAACAATAGGTTCATACTTTGTTTTTGTTCATAATCTAAATTCCTTTATGTTGATTTATGTTTATAACTATCTAACATATCTATAGCTATATATATTATTTAGAGTATATAAGCTCATTGTCTTGCAATTTATTTACTTTCCTTGCAATTTATTTACTTCCTTGCAATTTATTTAATTTCAAGTTGTTTTTAAGACAATCCTTTTAGTCTTAAACTTGTCCTTATCAAGTCAAAACATTTTCTTTTTCTTTTGGGACTAGTCATTTCTTAGTCCCGGGATACCTTGATGAAGCTAAGGTCTCAATACTTGATTTATTTTCTTATGAGCTTATTCTTCTAAATTATTATATTTCTTTATGTTTTCATAGCTTTATGATTCATATTCATGCATGAACATAATGGTTTTATCTCAACAAAATAAATGAGGAAATGTTTTCTTAAAAATAAAGATTCTTTTTTCTAAAAATAAAAGCAGGAAACTAATGTTTTCTAAAAATTAAGAAGTTAATCCTAAATAAAACTTAGAGGAGTACATAAGGAATTTTACAAACATACATAACACTAAAAAGACTTTTTAAAAGTAAACAAAGATTTTTCAACTTCACTTTTCTTCAAATGATAGAAATTCCTTTTCATTAAAGTGATCTCAAGAAATCAAGAAATTATTTTTCTAAATATAGAAGTGTTACTACTTTCAAAAAAAGAATTAGAAGCTAAGTTTAGAAAATAAAAATAATTCCTTAAGAATTTAAGAAGATTATGAAAATAAGATTTAGGAAAAAGAAAAGAGATACTCATTATAAACAACTTAAGATAATTTTAAAGCAATTACAAGCAATTAAATTTAGAGAAAGAAATACTCATTTCAAATAACTCAAAATCTTTTCAAAGTAAAATGGACACTTCAAAAATCCTTAAGTTCAAAATCTTTCAAAACTTTACTTTTTCATAAATTGAGACAATTTCATTTACTTCATACATTTGTTATGAGTCATTACATATATTTTTATACCTTTCAAAAAGCTTATAAAATATTTGGAAAATTTATCTCTTCAAGTGAGCTTTTGATAAAAGAAAGAAATCAAGTTTTTGCAAATTCGTGGCAAATCTGTTCGCTGTCTTTTTGGGACCCAAACGACTTAGTTTTATGAAAATAAGTTTAGAAATGTGTAGATCTTTTCGAGTAGATAGAAAACGGTATATTATATGCGAAATTCCCAGTTAAAATGAGCAAGTTATGGCCATTTTAAGTTGGAATTTCCTTTTATACGATTTTATCGCGATTCTAAGAAAAGTATAAGATCTTTAAGAATAGAAACTTCATGAAAGACTCATTTTGGGTATTTTATCTTGTTTAGGTGAGAAGGACCCGAGATAGTTTTTCCGGAGGTTACTTCGATTAGGATCTACCGACATGGAGTGAGTTATTCCTTTTACTAAGTTACATTTCCTTGTTTTGTGCTTGTAATTAGTAGCACTAGCAATTAAGAAAAGATAAAATGGATAATTGTTGTGTGACTTGGTATTATGAATGATTGAATACAAGTTAAGAATATCGAAAGATGGTTTGATGAATAAATTGTGATTCTTGTATTGGTATGAGGAAAATTGTGTTGATAGCCTTTAACTTGAACTAAACATTTTGGTTAAATTTATATTGAAATCAATTCATGCATATCATACACATGAATCACATTTGTTTCACTACTATTCTTCGTGTAGGGAAACGAGGAAATGATAGTGGTGGCTAGTAGGAGCCGGAAAATCTACATGGGCTAGTAGGAGCTGGAAAGTCTACAGGGCAAGCAGGAGCCGGTAAATCTGCAGAAATTGATGGTCGTATAGGCTTGTAACCTCCCAACCCTTATCATGGAGGGCGTTAAATCCATGCTACACTTGATTTCCAGTTAATCATGTGTATCTTGTTTGTTCATATGATTTGTGCATTCTCATATGTTTTGATTAAAATACTTGTATGAATTATAGAAATATCTTATAGATGGAATTATCTCACTAAGCTAGTTTTGCTTATACCCTTATAGCTTTTTGTTACAGTACGATTACCTTTGGTTGGCCCCAAGGAGCCCCGTACGCCAGGTACGAGTATAAGCTACTAGGAGTTTTTAGGAGAAGCTTTATGTGTTTAAGTTTTGACCATAGGCTTCTAGGAAAATCTCTATAGTAGGCTTATGTTATAGTTGTTATTATTTTGAAAGACTACTAATGCCGAGGAATGCTCCTAAGATGATGTAAGGATATTATTTATGGAAATCTTATGTTTATTTATATAAGTTCTTGCTTGCTTTTATTATCTACTTAAATGTAATACCCCTGTGAGTCTCCTACTATCTTGGAAACATGCCTTGCATGTGATATCGAAGCTCCTGCATGACTAAGGTTGTCATTCATTAGCTTTAATATTATATGCGGTGGACTGCCACGTTTAGGGTACCCTTCGGGGCGTGACAGGTTAGGTGGTCACTAGCTCATTCTACCATCAATAATTATAGATTTATCAGCTCCTACTTGCCTATGTAGACTTCTCGGTTACTACTGGCCGCCACTGCAACTCCTCATTTCCCCACACGAAGAATAGTAGAAAAAAATAAATGTGACTCACAATATGTCATGCATAAATCATTTTTAATACTGGTTTATCCAATCATTGTTAATTTCAAGTTAAATGTGACCACAATAATATTCATCTTACCATTGTAAGAGAACATAAATTATTCATCAAAACTTCTTTTGATATACTTAGCTTTTTATTCAACAACCACTTATTCAACACGCATGTAATTCACACAACATTTTATTCTTTTATGTTTCCTTAATCTCTAGTGCCACTACTTACAAGCACATTCAAGGAAATGTAATTAGTAAGGGATTAACTCACTCCATGTCGATCGCTTCTAATCGAAGTTGTCCACCGAGAAAGTGATATCGGGTCCTCCTTCACCTAAACAAGATGAAATACCTAAAATGAGTCTTTCATAGAATTTCTACTTAATGATTCTAAATCTATCTTCTAATTGCGGTCAAAATCGGATTTGTGGAAATTCCAACTTAAAATGGTCATAACTTGCTCATTTTAATTCAAAATTTCCCATATTATATGTTGTTTTCTATCTACTTGAAAAGATTTATCTATTTCTAAGGTTATTTTCACTTTAAGAAGTCTTTTGAGTCATGGATCAGAGCGATACAGGTTCACCACGAAAATTCCATTCTTTAAAAACAATGTTTTCTAATCGTTTCTTCACTCAAAGCTTGTTAAGCAAAACTTAAATATGTATATGGTCGAAAAGAATTCCTTTGGTACATATGTAGACTTATAATTTATGCATGATACTATAGGTGCTGTCTCATTTAATTAATTTCCATAAAACAACTTTTCCTAGGTTTTGAAAATTTGGATTTGTTATTAAACTTTTCTTTATATGGTTGAAATAACTTATAAATTCTTAGATTATCATAATTTAATGTTTTATATTTTTATTCTTTAATTTATCAAAAGTCAGTTGAAATAAAGTTTGGTCTTTTTAAGTTATCTATCAATTTTATTTCTAAGAATTGAAAAATAAAGTTTCAAAAGTTTTAATAGTACCTAATGAGTTTATTCTTTTGAAAATTTTCTTTCTTAGATTGTTGACAAATTTATTTCTCTAAGTGGGTTTCTTGAGACTTGTAAGTCGATTTTACCTTAGCATGAAAACTTGTTTAACTCTTAGTTTAGAAAGTTGGTAAAATTTGTCGTAGTATCAAATTATTATCTATATATTAAGATTTTCAAGTTGTCATTTGAAAAGAAGGTATTTTAGACTTTGAAGAAATTTCTTTACCAATAGTTTGAAATTTCATAATGGGCTTATATAAAATTTTGAAAGGAATTTATTGAAAACATCCTTCTAAGTCTTGGTGATAAATATTTGTTAAGTGACAAATTTTAAGAGTTTAGTTTTTAATAAAAAGGTCTCTTTTTATTTGGACAACAACACATTAGCCGTGCATGAATATGATTATGTAGTTTAAAAGATAAGAATATCACAAGATAAGATAATAAGGAATATAAGAAACAAATAAGTATAATAATAATATCAAGTATTGAGAGCCTTAGTTTTTCAAGGCTTCCCAGGACTAAGGATAGACTAGTCCCAAAAGAAAAGAAAAGAAAAGAAAATTGTTTTGACTTAATGATGACAAGTCTAAAAATAGAGAGACTAGCCTTATAATAACATAAATGAGTAAATATAATGCAAAGCATGAAAATAATAAATACCAAGTGAGCTTATATGCTCTAAAGAATATATATAGATACATAAATATATTTAGTTAGATATAAATAAGAAGTTAACAACAATATGAGCATAAAAGCAAAAACATAATAATAAAGCATAATATATGAACAATGAACAAAACATGAATATAATGTTGCTTTCTTAACCTCCATGGGTTCTTAGAAAACACACACTATTTCATGCTAAGTTGCGTGAACATAAAGATAAATTTACTAACAATATCATATCATAAAGTTTAGGTATGAACAATAACAAAATATGAACATATTGTTACTTTCATAACCTCCATGGGTTCAGAAAACACACACTATGTTCATACTAAGCAAATGAACATGAAGCTTGAAGGATTATTACTTATAAAAGAAGAAGAAACTAGAGAGAACTTTTGGAGAGAGTTTGGAATAGTTTTGGTAGTGTAAAAAAGGTGTGAAGGACATGAAAGAAATGGATGGTATTTATACGAAAAAGTGGAGGGTAATTTGTGTTAATTTAATAAGTGAAAATTAAAACGATTATGAGTAAAAGAGGGAGAGGGTCGGCGCCACTTAGGGAGAGAGAGGGAGAGATTTTTTTTTTTTTGTATTTTTGTTAATGAAAAGTAAGATGTGAGAGATGTGAAGTTGTATTGAAAATGAAAATTGTAAGAAAATAGGTGTATAGGTTGTAAGGAAAAAAATAGAGATAGATGTAGTAGGAATAGTAATGAATAGTAAACAAGAAATTAAAGTACTAGTAGTAATAAAAATACGCGTAAAAAAGCTATATTATATATTTTTAGTTATCGAAAAATTCTAAAACTGTTATATTATGAATCCTTATATAATTATGAGTCTAATGGTATTATTGGAATATTTTTGCCATTTTGTAAATGCAGACTCAGATTTTGAAAACTAATCTGGTTCGAGTACGAAACGAACTTAATTTTCCTGAATCTGATCTTTTTATGTTCTGCTATATTACTACGGGCCATAATCTATGATTATCTTGATTTTATTGTCCTAGGGTTAAAAGCGTGGGGTTACCGGATCTAAACACATTGTTTTGACTTGTATGGCTGTTAAGGTTTTTGTTTGATTTCTGATTGATGAAGGTTAATAAAACTATTGAAAAATCTAAGGGCTTACAATTGTCATGGCCATTCAATCAGGGGTTGTGTTTCTCTTCTACAACCTTTAGGTCAGGGTTGCTATGACCTATTACTTGGTGGAGTGGTCGCGGTGACTACGGTGATGGGTTATTTAAGAGTAGGGGCTCATCCTCCATCAACAATCTGTGGCTTTAGGGTACTTCTTGAGGTTGAGATCGTTGTGAGGGAGACTATCCGACTCTTTCTCCTCATGTCTAAACCGGGTTATTGGGGGTGTAGGGAATGCTCTCCCCTTTGAGCCCGGTCTCTTAATGGCTCATTGGTTATCGACTTACTTAGGGGAGATTCACTTTGTCCTTATCCTCCTGGTCGTTCTAATGCCTTCTCCAATTGAGATTCATTGTGGCTAGAGGTTGATGGATGAATTTAGGCTTGTGATTGGGAGGTTGAGTCGTATTCAATCCGAATCCACATTTTCAAGTCTTGGTCGACTGGATATTGGAGAACTCTTCTAATTTAAGGTTCAAATCCTTTGCGGGGGCCTTTAGCTTAAAGTCGTGTTCAGTCCAAAGAAACTTGTACTCTTGCAAACTTTATCATGTATTTTTAGCTTATATGCCAGTCAAAACTATTGTAACGATCTTCTTTGAATCAATGAAAGTTGTTTCTTCGATCTAAGTTTGTTCTCTTGATAACTCTTCCTTTTTGAGTTTGTTTTTGTTTTGTTTCTTTTTTTTTTTCTTTACACGGACATTTCGAGGAGAGTTATCTTTCGAGAGGGAGTTATCCAATTTTCAAGGGGAATTATCCTTAAGACAGAGTTATCTGAGCTCTTAACAGAACTTACTCTTTAGAAGGATTTATCGGAGCTCATGAGGGGACGAAGTTATTTAAACTCCCATGGCCCCTGCTGAATGTCTTTTGTTTGTTGTGTGCTATTGAATACATAACAAGCTTGGAGGGGCGATTTTAACATAGAATCTCCATTATATTCATGATCATTTTCTCCTTATATTCAATTTTTATACATAAGCATGTCATAGCTACTTGAAGAACTTTCTTATGTTGTTCGTGTTCCATGTTATGGGAATGAGGTTGCCATCCAGTGTATCGAGTTAGTATGCACCGTTGCCCAAGACTTCCTTTACCAGTTTACCTTGACAGGGTCTTCCCAGTTTGGGGCAGGCTTTCCTTGAGCTTCTTTTGACCCCATTGCCTTTAATTTTCTACAAAAGAGGTCTTTTGGGAGTAGGGCTGCAAATGAGTAGAGCTACTCGAGCTCGACTCATTTTAGGCTCGTAACTTGTCCTCAGGCTCGTGAACAAGTTTGTTAAGGGCTCATGAGCCAAGCTCGTGAACAGGCTTGTTAAGGACTGATGAACCAAGCTCATTAAAGGCTCGTTTAATATATATATATATATTTATATAAGTAATATTGATATTATATTATTAATATAATTATATTATATTAATTTAATATTATAAATATAATTAAAACATAATTAAATATGTTAAATGAGTTGAGCTTGAACTCGTTTAGCTAAATGAGCTCAGGCTCAAAGAAGCTTAATGGGCTTGGATTGATCCTACATATTCTAGGCTTGTTAAAAGTTCGGCTTGACTCGAGCCCGTTAAAAAATAAAAAAGTCTAGCCCGACCTAGAAAAAGCTCGACTTATTTATACCCCTATCTGGAGAAAGACTTTATGTCTTACTTTCTTGTCGTAGTACTAGGCTACCTTCTGCTGGTAGGCGGCAACCCTTTTGCTTATAACATCTCATGCCTCTTCCATGCCATTGAGCTCTACTCAGAGACCGACCTCATTGATTAGCTTGTTGTATGATTGAGTTTGGATGTTCGATATTTCCAGCTCCATAGGCAGAATAGCTTCTGATCCGATAGCCAAGCGAAAAGGGATTTCTTCTATCAGGGTTCGTCCGGTGGTGTGGTATCCCCATATAATACTAGGTAACTCATCAACCCATTTGCTACTTCAACGATCCACCCTAGCCTTTAGACTTTGCATGATGGTTTTGTTGACTACTTCAACCTGGCAATTAGCTTAAGGGTGTGCAACCGAAGAGTAGTGCGAAGTAATTTGATACTCGACACCGAAATCTTTGATCCTCTTGGCATTAAATTGCCTTCTGTTATCCATCACTATAGAGTGCGAGACTCCAAATCTGACTATGATGTTTATGTAGATGAAGTGTTGGATGTTTTTATGTATGACTTTTGCTACTGCCTCAGCTTTTACCCATTTCCTGAAGTAGTCACAGCTAACTATTATGAACTTCCTTTGGCTTGTGGAGGGAGGAATGGGCCCAAGATGTCCGGTCCCCACGTGGCGAATGGCCATAGACTGGTAAGGCAGAGCATATTAGCGCTTGGGACATGTTGATGGGGGTGATCTATTGATAGCACTTGCATCGTTGGACGAACTCCTTTCCATTAGCATTCATTATTAGCTAAAAGTTGCTAGCTCACACTACTCGGATGTGTAAGGATTATGCCTTAACTTAGTTACTACATTATCCAACATGAAGCTCTTTTAGGACACGTTGTCCTTCTTCTGGGCGTAAACATCAAAGGAGGAGAAAACTAAAACCTCTTTTGTATAGAACCCCATTGATCATGGTATAATTGGCTGCTCTGTACATCAACTTTTTTTGCTTTCGTTTTACCAGGAGGTAAAGTGTCATCCTTAAGGTACTTGGGGTCATCTAGCTTGGGGGTGGGGTTTTCTATCACAAATCTAGTACCTCGGGGGCTCTTGTAGTGGTGGAATTCTCAAGCAAAAATTTGATGAACATTTTTTCTTCGATTTTTCCTAGGTCGAGGGCTATCATGTAGGTGAGCTTGGAAAGCTCATTGGCTTTGACTTGTCAACTCAGGTATCTTAATGATGTCCTAAGAAGGTAGCTCTTTAGTGAGGAATTGGATCACTTCTAGATATCTGACCATTTCTTCGTTTTTTACTTTGTACACATATTGCACCTTAAGTTGGGAGTTGGAAAAGATTTTGAGATCCCCTATTTCTACTCCTATACATGTAGTTAGCTTAAGCCTTACTAGTAGAGCATCATATTTTGCTTCACTATTGCTTAAGGGGAAGCCAAATTTTAAGGCATAACCGATCTTGACTCTGGGATCCTTCCAAGACTAAGCTAGCAACATCAGCAACAAAATCTGCAAGAGCTTGCGCCTTTATGGCTTTGTAAGGTTGCTATTGTACTTCATAGGCGCTAATTTCACTTGCTTATTTCATCGTTCTTCCTAAGACATTGGGCTTTTGGAGGACTGTCTTTATTGGTATGTTAGTGAGGACAAAGGTCTGGTATGTCTGAAAATACGGACGTAGCTAACGTACAAATATTACTACTGCCAAGGCAAATTTTTCCAATTTAACGTATCTTTTCTCTAGTCCTTACAAGAGACAGCTGATGTAATATACTGGTCTGTGTTGTTTTCCTTCCTTCCTGGTTAGCACAGATGAAAGACCTCTATCGCTCACTGCGAGTAGAGATACAAAATCTCACCTTGGAGCGAGGTTCATAATAGTGGAGGTTTTTTAGGAACTGCTTTAGCTAATCAAAGGCCTAATGTGATTTTTCCATCCACTAGAATTGATCAGGTTTCTTGAGGATTTTGAAGAACCCTAAGCACCTATCGGTGCTTCGAGGAAGGAATATAGTTACTGCTATTATTCTACCAATGAGTTATTGTACTTGCTTGACTGAGGTGGGTGGCATCATTGTTACGATTGCCTTAATCTTGTTAGGGTTAGTATCGATCCCTTGTTGGGACACTACATAGCCTAAAAATTTTCCTAATGAGGTACCAAACGTGCTTTTTTGTAGGTTGAGCTTTTAGAAGTGAACTCAATCAAAGGTTTCTTAAAGGTCATGTAGGTAAGCCTTTGCTCGTTTACTCTTTACAATCATCTCATCGACATAGACTTTCATGTTTCGACCTATTTGCGGTTTAAATACATCAGTGACTAGCCTTTAGAAGGTAGCGCTGGCATTTTGCAATCCAAACAACATCATTTTGTAGCAATATGTGACGAATGAGGTATGGACCTTATCGGTTTCCTTCATCTTGATTTGATTGTAGCTTAAGAAGGCATCCATGAAACTTAATAGCTCGTGGCCCACAATGTTGTCCATGAGCTGATTGATTCAAGGTAACTAAAAGCAGTCTTTTGGGTATGCTTTGTCCAAATTGGTGTCATCGACACACATTTGCCACTTCCAGTTGGGTTTTTTTGACTAAAACTACATTGGCTAGCCATGTGGGGTATTTTTCTTCCCTGATAAACCTGTTTGAAGTAGCTTCTAGAATTCTTCTTTGATGGCGGCTTGTCTTTCTAGGGCGAAGTGCTTGATTTTTTGGTGAATTGGCTTCTGGGTTTTTAATGTTTAGCAAATGTGATCTCACTTGGGCTTATGCCTATCATGTCAGTGGGCGACCATGAGAAGACATCCTTATTTTCCTATAAGAACGTAATTAAGCTCTTCCTTTATGTGTCACGTAGGGAGGGGGGTAGGGGAAGGGGAGGCTGGAGGGAGTTGATTTTCCTACCCTGGTGGGTGTTCGGGGTTATCATCTAAAATGACTTCTTTTGTGAGCTTGGCTGGCTCACCTCGACAGCCGGTTTCATCGTTTGGTTATGTGTCTATTGTATAGACGTGAACCCCTTAGGGCCTTGATGTACAACTATCTGGATTGTTTTTTTATCTCTTCGACATGTCTCTATCCGGTTGGGGTTAGGAAATTGGCTTTGGGTAGGGGTTGGGAAACGATCATACTAAAGATTGATTGTGTGGCCTCCTTAATTTGGTGTTATAAGGGATTAGCAATCTACTACGAGAAAGTCAATATGTTGTGTCACATTACACGATTCTTCACCGAACTCAAGGAGTAAAGTAATGAATCCGCATGGTCGAACTGGTTGGTTGCCAAAACCATACAACTTGTGATCATATGGCCTTAACTTCAGTTTCATCTTGGGTTTCATTTGCTCATATTCTTGATTGAAGAGAATGCTAGCATTGGTTCCTATATTGATTAGGACCCTCTTGATTTTCCAGCCCGAAATGCGAGCAGAAATCACTAGGGCATCTTGGTAAGGGGTTTGAAACCCTTCATAATCTTCATTTGAAAATGAGATAACGGTGTCGACCTTAGCTTTTTTAGGTTCTAAGCTCATTTCCTATTTGGATGAGCTCGGGTCGGGTGATAGGCATGAAATATCAATAATCTTAATGGTTGATTAAGTAAAATTTAAGGCTTAATATTATGTTTTTGTTCAAGAATTGATACTTAAATCGACTATTTTCAATTCATGTGACTTTTAATCATAACAACACATTTCGGAGCAACTAGGAGCAAAATGGACACAAATCACGGGCGAGATAGGAGAAAAATAACATCTACAGAAGCAATCACGTCCTATTGGTCACCCGCGATAGAGAATAATGTATATTAAAAGCAATCACGTGTCGGGAATTTAGAGGTCGAATCGATGGATTTCGTAGTGGAATTATAATATTTTTTTACAACCTTAAATTCCTAAAACAGATCCATCCATTTCAATTAAATAGAAATAAAAAGGTGATTCGAAATTTCACCTTTTATATGAGCTCCGAAATTATGTCTTGACGTGAATCTGTAGACGTTGCAATGTCGCGAATGTCCTCTACGGTATCCACACGCGAATGAATATGATTCGGATCCTCCCTCTTGTACGCTAGCACAATCTAGAACGTTTCTAGATGAGATTTAGAATGGGTCTTCAAGAGTCACGATTTTTCTCTCTCTTTCTAGCGTTTCAGACGTTAACAACACATGTCATCTATATTTTGAAGAGACCATCATGTTCTATTTATAGGGTGTCATCCTTTACCATAATCTTATTAGGATTTAATTAATTAATTAATTTTATTCAACAAGGACATGCAACATATAAAAATTTTTATTTTTTATTTTAATTATTATTTATTAATCATAATCTAATTTAGATTAATAAATAATTAAATTATTCCCAATATGGTTATTCAAAATAACCCATGATCCGATTTGCTCATTCTTTGTGTGTGACCCTATAGGTGCACTTAATATTAGCAGCAACCCTTAAACACATTTTAAGGCCTATAAGACATAATTGGTCTCTAGCAAGACATTATGCCTACCCAAATCAAGTGAAGGTCGATGATTCGACTCTACCTATTAACGGTCAATTATTTAGTCCCTTTGTCATGTGATATCTTATGATCAAACATAATGAGTGGATCGACACATACTTATATTGTTTAATCATCTATTTCTTGAATCCAGAGTTTGACTGACTTAAACAAATGAATTGATAACTCTTTATCAATTCATTTGAGCACGGTCATGCATCTCTCAGTTTTACTCAACAAGGGGCCTAAAAGATATCTCTCTCAATTTAATGAAAGGGAAAAATTCCTTCACGAACATTCATATTCCTCCACATAACTTATTCCATATCCAAGAACAGTCTTATAACCACCCGATTAAAGATGATAAAGAACTGAATTAAAACATGGAGCTTGTTATGTAGGAATCCATGGTGTCATCAGGTCAGAGGACTTAAGTAATCACTATAGTGAGAAATATTTATCATATTGATCCATATAGTATTCTCATAATTGGTCATTCCAATACAATGTACTCTTACATGTATCTATGTGCTGGAACGATATCTTATATCCATGATCAGTAAAACATGACCATCATCCAGCCAACATACTAATCTTAATTCATTATCATTCCATGTAATGAATGATTAGGGATAATTTAGAATAAAGTTATTTTTTCCTTTTATGGTTTTACTATTAAAGTCACATACTTTAACGACAAAAGGAATAACAAATTTACTCATGGAATTATTTTATCAAGGTAAAAAGACCAATAATAAACCTTGATAAAAAGGAATGACTTATAATATAAAGATAATAAATATCCAAATGACATAAAATCCATATCGCCTAGGGTACATTACTAGCATCACGCCCCTATGGTTGCCCATGATCTGGGATGAGGAGGAAGAAATTCAATCATAGAACTAATCCCGCTCCTCTGTTCACCCATGAATTGGAGAAAAACAAAGAATAGCAAGAATCACTCCCTTTTGGTCGCCCATGATTGAAGTAGATATAAGAATCACTTAAAAGGCACGAATACGACTTTTATGTTTCTTTTCACTAAATAGTATGTCTTTTACTTTAAGTAATATATTTTCACCAGATGCCTTTTCAAGAAATTGGGTGATTACAAAATGCACACACCCATTTCAACATAAAAAGGAACATTATTACACCCTCTCATCTCTTTGATTGTAATTATAAGACTTTGACATCTTGTAGAACCTCTCCCTCCTTTAGTTCGTAGTGATTGTATATGTTCGTAGTATGTATTAGTGATCTTGTATCCGTTTGAAAGTTGTAATTTTTCCTAAAGAACTTGACAAAGTCAAAGGATTCATGTCGTCCATGTGTCGTTTGCAAGGCTGCAAATCTTCATTCAAATTCAATAAAAGGGGTTTTGTCTTTTCTCTACTCTTTCTTCTCTTCTATTATGTTTGTTATTTCTGTTATTATTAATTTATTGTTATGTTATTATGTATGAGTAGAGAATAGGATTTATTCATGAGATTAAATTGAATTTGATCATTAAGGTTTAATTCATCTAATAATTATCTAGTTCGAGTAAATATAATTAATAATCTCAAGAAGTAGTGAAGATGCAATATCTTCTTGATCAGATTTCAATGGAAGACATCGAGAGATGATTCCATTGAATAGATCTTGTTTACTAGGTGAGTTGCTTATAGTGATAGAGATATCATGGTGAGACTTTCTGCATTTGTTTGGAGAATTAAGAAATAATTTAATCTTAATGCAACATTAAAGTGCCTATTAATCAGGAAGAGATTTAGTTGACACACTTTTTGTAGAGTGAATGCTTTTGAGAAGAACATTCACTTGTGTTGGTCCGAAAAGATAAGCAACAAGTGGGGGAGGTGGGGGGGGGGGGGGTGGAGTAATCGGTTTATAAAATTTACTTTTAAAAATTTTGCATAAATTTCACACCACTTGGTTTATCAACTAAAATGGCTTTGAAACTTTCTTAAAACAATAAACTTGACATAAAAA